>JAKTZW010000400.1:0-33300 GCA_030579015.1 Zhuliangozyma blackwelliae | reverse complement strand
AAAAAAAAAGAAGCTCTTTCCACCAACATATAAACAACTACACCACCACCACCACCAATGGCATCATCCAATCCAGCAACCACAGTCTACGGGGGCGACGAAATCAACGCCATTGTGCTAAGTCTAGGGTCATACACCACGCGAATCGGGTATGCGGGAGACGATTTCCCCAAAATCACCACCCCATCCTTTTATGCCCATTCCAAAGACAAGAAACTCTTTGGCGAAGAGGTGTACGTGCCCCGCGCCGACTATGAAGTAGCACCCATAATCAAGGACTCGTTGATTGTTGATTGGGATGCCCTTGTGGCTCAGCTCAAGTACTACTTTGACCTTCTCAAAATTGACCAGCACGAACAGCCACTCTTGATCACCGAACCGGTGTGGACCGAGCAATCGTACCGGGAAAAGTTGATCAATGTCATTTTCGACAATTTTGACTTTGCGGGGTTGTACCTTGCGCGCACGCCCTCGTGCGTGGCTTTCCAGCAGGGGAGACTGAATTGTTTGGTTGTGGATATTGGCCATGATTCCGTGAGTGTGACCCCCGTGGTTGATGGGATATGTTTGGTTAAAAACTCAATGAGGACAAGTTATGGCGGCAAGTTTCTCGCCCACCAGATTGAGGACTTTGTTGTTGCTGCCACCAAGGACAAGAACCCCCCCGTGGCGGTGGTGCCTAGTTTCAAGATCAAGTCCAAGCGCGCCACCACGTACCCTGCTCCCGCTGAATACACCACCAAGACCAACATTCCCGAAACCACCAAATCGTTTGACTCATTTGCTAACCAGAGAATATGGCACGAGTTTAAAGAAACCATGTTGGAAGTGCCCGAGAGGAAACTTGGCGGGGTGAAGGATACTTATTCCCAAGAGTCGTACCACCGCGCGTTTGAATTCCCCACGGGCCAATCAATCACCCTTGGCGTGGAGAGGTTTGAATTTGCCGAGTCGGTGTTTGACCCGCAGTGGTTCAAGTTTGCCAACCCGCAAACGGCGGCATTGTACCCGCCCAACAATGGCGTGTTCAACATTGCTGGCGTGAATGAGTACCGGCCGTTGAAGCGCGTCAAGCGCGCCGACTCGGTTGAGTCCACCCCAGCTCCAGACGCGCCCACCGTGCGGGGTTTAACCCAATTGATTTCCCACACGTTGTCAACCATTGACATTGACCTCCGGGCCTCGATTGCCAATAATATCATTGTCACGGGCGGGGTGTCGCTTATCCCCCAGCTCACGGAGAGATTGTACAATGAATTGTCAAACAGCAACCCGGGGCTCAAGATTCGATTGCACGCGGTGGGCAACTCGACGGAGCGGGTGAATCAAGCGTGGATTGGCGGCAGTGTCCTTGCTTCCTTGGGCACGTTTCACCAAATGTGGGTTACAAAAGAGGAGTGGAAGGAGGCGGGGCCAGAAAGAATATTAAACCAGCGGTTTAGGTGAGGGAGGGGGTATATTGAGAAGGTGTATAAATTCAATGGTGTGGGAGTAGAGAAGATTTATCCCATGGTGTGGGAGCAGAAAAGATTGATCCATGGTGTGGGAGTAGAAGATTGATCCAATGAGGTGAATGGGCCCACTCTCTTGCATTTTTTTTTGTACTACTCCGCCCCTCCGCCGCCTGACTGGCTGCTGCTGCTTGGGCTCAGGCGGCAAACGACAAAACGCTGGTTGGTAACTGCACGCCACGAGAATAAATTAACGTGTGGGAAAAAGGTTACAATAGAAAGGAGAAAATTAGACTACACACACACTCAACACACACACAATCTCTCTCCCCCCCAATTGTATAAATATACAATACCCAGCAAAATTGCACTCCCCCCCCCCCTGTGGTATAAATAGCCCAACAATTGTCGAGTTGTTAATTTCCATATCCTCTTTTCCACCACATCATCTTTTCCACATCATCTTATCCACCACTCCCCTTTCCCATGTCCAGAGATTTAGTTAAAGGAGCCTTGGACCTTGACCCCTGGTTAGAGCCATTTGCACAACCCCTCATCCAAAGACAAGTTGATTTCCAGTACTGGTACGACAAATTGGCCCGGGCCGAGGGCTCGCTCTTGGACTTTGCCGACTCGTACAAGACTTATGGCGTGCACGCCAACCAAAACACCAAGGAAATCTCGGTGGTGCAGTACATCCCCGACGTTGACCAAGTTTCCCTCGTGGGCGAGTTTAACAATTGGGACAAGGAGGCGCACCCCTTGCAAAAGGTTAACGATTACGGCTTGTGGAAATTAACCATTGGCCCCGTCAAGGGCGAGTTTGCCATTCCCCATGACTCTCTCTACAAGATTGCCATAAGGTTGCCCCACACGGGCGAATGGATCTATCGGTTGGATCCCTGGGTCAAGCGCGCCACCTATAACAAGGACCACCAGGTTTATGAGGGCCGGTTTTGGAACCCCGCCACCACGTATGTTTTCAAAAACCCGAGACCCAAACAGCACGAGGGGATTCGAATTTATGAGGCCCATGTCGGTATTTCAACTCCAGAACCCAAAATTGGCACCTACAAAAACTTTACCCAAAATGTCTTGCCCAAAATCAAGCGGTTGGGGTACAATACCATCCAGTTGATGGCCATTATGGAACACGCATACTATGCCAGTTTTGGATACCAAGTAACGTCGTTTTTTGCCGCATCGTCGCGGTATGGCTCCCCCGAGGATTTGAAGGAGTTGATTGACACTGCCCACGGCATGGGGATCCGTGTCTTGTTGGATGTTGTCCACTCGCACGCGTCGAAAAACGTGGTTGATGGGTTGAATGAGTTTAACGGCACCGACCACTATTTGTTTCACGGCGGTGCTCGTGGCGTGCACGAATTGTGGGACTCGCGGCTTTTCAACTATACAAACTATGAAACGTTGCGGTTCTTGTTGTCCAATTTAAAGTATTACCTCGATGTGTTTAAATTTGACGGGTTTCGGTTTGACGGCGTCACCAGCATGCTCTACAAGCACCATGGCTTGAGCTTTGGCTTTTCCGGCGATTACAATGAATATTTCAATGGCGAGTGGGTTGACAATGAGGCATTGGTGTACTTGACATTGGCGCACAAGTTGATTAGCGACCTTGAGCACAAGGAGCACATTCAATTGACCTCGATTGCCGAGGATGTTTCCGGCATGCCCACCTTGTGCTTGCCCATTTCGGCTGGTGGCATTGGGTTCAATTATCGGTTATCAATGGCCATACCCGATATGTGGATCAAGATTTTAAAGCACCTTTCCGACGAGCAATGGGACCTTGCAAACATTGTCCACACCTTGACCAACCGGCGCCACGGCGAAAAGTGCATTGCCTACTGCGAGTCGCACGACCAGGCATTGGTGGGCGACAAGACCATTGCCTTTTGGATGATGGATAAGGAGATGTACACCAACATGTCCAAATTGTCGGAATTGACCCCCGTTATTGACCGCGGGATTGCCTTGCACAAGATGATTCGGTTGCTCACTTTTTCCCTCGGAGGCGAGGGATACTTGAACTTTGAAGGGAATGAGTTTGGCCATCCGGAATGGTTGGATTTCCCCCGCGCCGGTAATGGCGAGTCGTACCACTATGCCCGCCGACAATTCAACTTGATTGACGACGACTTGTTGCGGTACAAGTTTCTCTTTGACTTTGACGCTGCCATGCAGAGCATTGACGAAAAGTATGGCGTGTTGGACCACCCCCAGGCTTATGTCTCGTTAAAGAATGAGGGCGACAAGGTGGTTGTGTTTGAGCGGAATGGCCTCTTGTTTATTTTCAACTTCAATGCCACCCAGTCGTTTGTCGACTACAAGGTTGGCGTTGAGACTCCGGGGACTTATGCCATTGTGTTGGACTCGGACGCCAAGGAGTTTGGCGGCCACGGCCGCATCCAAAGCGTGGTGGATGGAAAGCGCCAAGAGTTTTTCACCAGCCCAGAGGCGTGGAACAACCGGTCCAACTCGTTGTTGGTGTACATTCCCACCAGGACCGCCCTTGTTTTGCAGCTTGTAAATAAAATAAAGTAGACATTATTTTATATATTTTAACAAGATACACTCGTTTTGAACTGGGGTTAAAGTTTGTTTGTTGGTTGGTTGGTTGGTTGGTGGTTGTTCTGGGGTGCTTCTATATTTACACATGCTAAAAAAACGAGGCGGGTTCCAGCGAGAAAACGGGCCCCTTTCCCCACGCCCAAAATTCGAAATATGCCAATTAGGAAAGTTTAGTTGCGAGGGGAGTTGTTTTCCACCAGGAACGCCAATCTCGGCTCCACCACCCGTCCCTCTTTCCAGAAGCAGAAGTTATTTCTCGCAGTCACTATCGCTATGGTCAGACGGGGTCAGAAACAAATTGGTACATAAACAGGGGAAAAGTAACCCTTCCTTGGGACCTCGAGGTAATTTGACCACAGTGCTCTAAACCCACAGCCAAGATCCCAAAGCCCACAGCCAAGATCCCAAAACCCACAGCTCAAAACCCAAAACCCAAAACCCAAAACCCAAATGTTATACCTTTTGCTCGTCACCTTTGTGTCGTGCTTCTTTTCCACTGTCTGTGCCTCGCCAATCAAGTTGTTGGCCCCGGAAGATGACAGTTTTTACCAACCCCCTCCAGGGTACGAAGACGCCCTGCCGGGCGACATTCTCAAATTCAGAAACACTCCCAGCAAGATTGAGAGCCTTTACTTTCCCATTGACGTCAAGTCGTCATGGCAAGTGATGGTGCGGTCGGAGGACTCGTTTGGCAATGCCACTGCCATTGTCACCACCATTATGGAACCGTTTGACGCTGACCCCACCAAGGTGCTCAGCTACCAAACGTTTGAAGACTCGGCCAACATTAATTGCTCGCCCTCGTACGGGTTCCAATACGGCTCGCCATTGTCCACCATCACCACCCAGCTCGAAATGACCTTTATTGTGCTTGCCTTGCGCCGGGGTTACTATGTGGTGAGCCCCGATTACGAGGGCCCCAAGTCGACATTTACCGCGGGGAGACAATCGGGCCACGCCACCTTGGACTCGATCCGCGCCACCCTCAACTCGGGCAATTTCACCGGGGTTGACCCGGATGCCAAGGTTGCCATGTGGGGATACTCGGGCGGGTCGCTCGCTTCCGGGTGGGCCGCGGGGATGCAGCCCCGGTATGCCCCCGAGTTGAGCAATAACCTTGTTGGCGTGGCCCTTGGCGGGTTTGTCACCAATATCACCGCCACCGCCGAGGGCGTTGACGGCGGGCTCGCGGCGGGGTTGATCCCCAATGCCCTCTCGGGTTTGGCCAATGAGTACCCCGAGATTAAGAGTTTGATTTACCAGTATGCCAACCAGTCCAAGCTCGCTGAAGTTGAGGGCGGCACCCAGCACTGTATGGCTGGCGCCATTATCCACTACTTTGACGACGATATCCTCACCGGTGACGATCGACTCTACCCCGAAGGTTTCAAGTTGCTCCAAATCGAAGCCATAAGCCAAGTGGTTGAGGGAAACTCCCTTGTCCATATGGATGACGACTTCCTCCCGGAAATCCCCGTGTTTGTGTACCATGGCACCTTGGACAGTATCATCCCCATCAAGGATGTCAAGACAACCTACAAGAACTGGTGCGACTGGGGGATTGAGTCGTTTGAGTTTGCCGAGAGTTTGCTCAGCGGCCACATTACCGAAACGGTGGTGGGTGCCCCGGCGGCATGGACGTGGTTGGAGGCGAGGTTTGCCGGGGAGGAGCCCGTTCGGGGGTGTCAGCACACGACCCGGTTAAACAATCTCCTCTATCCCAACATCACCAACGCCACCAGCCAGTACTTTGCCGGCCTTTACCAAGCCTTGGCCAAGATCCAAATGGGGCCATATGGCGATGAGTTGCTCACGGACAATCTCACTAGGGAGGGGTTCAATAGTATTTTGAACACCGTTGTAGGGCTCTTTTACTAGTGGTGTGTGTGTGTGTGTGTGTGTGTGTGTGTGTAGTTGTGAAAATATATTATATCACGTGACTAGACCTTCCCTTGGCCAATGAAAAATCCTCACGGCCAACAAGCCGAGCGTGAGACACACAACAAAAAAAAAAAAAAAAAAAGAGAGGGAAAGGTTGAAAAACCCTTCACCCACACAACACACTGCCACCATGTCTGCCTACAAACAAGCTGGTATTTCCCTCAACAAGGCCCTCTCCATTGCCGCCAAGACGTTGAGAAACTCATTGAAGCCCGAGTTTAAAGCTGCTGCTGAAAAGAGAGGGTTTGTCGAAGCCAAGGTTATCAAGATTGAAAACGGCGTGCAGGGCGAAGCCAGAGAATTGAAGCCACAATAGATGATGACGATGATCATGATCATCATGATCATGATGTTGAAGATGTTGAAGATGAAGGGCGAGTATAGAAAGTGGTAGGCTCTTTTGAAATAGTACAATGCGTTTGTTTTCCATTTCTAATAAATACCTATTTACAACTCTCCAATTATCGTTTCAAGTCCTTGGACAATATCGACTCCACTGGCTCTTCATTCTGGGTAATCTCGTCAATCAATTGGCTCTTTAGTTCCGGGGAAAGTTGATCAATCAACGCCCGCAAGTGCTGCAAGTGTTGCTCCCTTTGTTCTTGCTCGATTTCCTCTGCTTCGCGGTTGGCATGCTCAATGTTTTCAATCTCCTCGTCACTCAACTTTTCATCCTCCTTTTTGTTGGCCGACTCGTCAAGAAGCTTGGACAATTCTGATTCCGGGTTGCTAAAGAGCTCCACAAACCGGCCGGTTTCAACAACTTGTCCGTTTTTCCCGAGCACCACAACGTATTCAGACTTGGAGATGGTGGATAACCGGTGGGCGATTGAAATGATGGTCATTTTACCCTGCGACGTCAAGTTGATCAATGTCTCATTGATCAAGCTCTCTGACTTGGAGTCAAGCGCCGACGTGGCTTCGTCGAGCACCAAGATCAACGGCTTTTTGATCAACGCCCTCGCGATGGCAACTCGTTGCTTTTGTCCCCCTGAAAGTGACGCGCCCTTGCTTCCAATCATGGTGTCGTACCCATCGGGCAACCCCATGATAAAGTCGTGGCAGTTGGCTTGCTTGGACACCTCGATAATATCACCCATGGTGAGGCTTTTCACCTGGCTCGACGTGAGGCCATACACAATGTTTTCAAGTATCGTGCCCGAGAGCAAGATTGGCTCTTGCTGAACAATGCCAATCACGCGCCGTCTCAACTCCCGCACCTGGATATCCTTGATGTTTTTCCCGCCAATCAAAATCTCGCCGTCTTGGATATTGTACGACCGTAGCAACAACGCCGCCACCGTGGACTTGCCGGCCCCAGAGGGAGCAACAATACAGGTGCTCGTCAGCGGCGCTATTTTGAAGCTGCAATTGTCAAATATCTTGTCCTTGGAGCGGGTGGGGTAGCTAAAAGTAACGTTTCTGAATTCGATATCGTTGCCCAAATGCCTAGGCACCTTTTCGCCAAAAATGGGGTGCACCCCGCTCTTGTAGTCAATAAGTTCAAACAACTTCACCCCGGCTCCCGCGCCCTTCATCAACTCCAAGTATGTGGTTGTCAAGCTGTAGAGGGAAGAGTTGAAAAACTCCGAGTAAAATGTAAAGGCAACAACATCACCAGCAGTCATTTGGCCCTGCATGATCATATAAATACCAAGGGCAACGCACGACAAATACCCAGTGTGGTACAACGAGTAGATGGACACCGAGTAGTTTGACTGGGCGAGGGCCTCGCGTCGGGCGATCTTGACCACGTTTCTGATCCTCTGCGAATACTTGTCCAACTCCTTTTGCTCACTAGTGAATGCCTTGACAACCTTGACCGAGTTCAACGTCTCTTCGCTCACCTTGGTCAACCCGGCGGCGGCGTTTTGCAACTTGGTTGACAATTCTCGTATCTTTTCCCCATACCAAACCGACCCAATGGTGATGGGCGGCGAGATCAAGCACATGACGCCAAAGAGGATCGGGTTGATGGCGTACATCATATAGGCGGAAATGATTCCAAACAAGAGGTTCTTCAACCCATCGGGCAAGTTGCCCGTGATTGACCGCGACACCACGTACGCGTCAGAAGACAACCGCGAAATCAAGTCGCCCACCTTGTTCTTGTCATTGTCGAAAAACGCCGCGTCGTGGCGCAACAATGCCTTCATGGTCTTTGTCCGCAACCGCGCCACAAGCCTCTCGCCAAGCACCTTGAGCACCCAGATCCGGGCCCAAAAACACACGGCGGAAAGACACATAAAGGGAACCATAAACGCAAACACGGTGGTGTACTTGTACCCCCAAATAAGCAAGTTGCCATCGGCATCGCGGGAGCCGGCACCGGCGTTGAACGCATCGAGCGCCGCCCCCACGAGCTTCACCGACGTTGTGGGGTAGAGCACGGCAAAGAATATAAACCCAATGGCTAGTAGGAACCACCGCAAGTCTGGCTTACCAAGACTGAGTATTCGGCCAATGGTGAATATGTTTTCCTTGAATGTCTTTTTGCCCTGGTCCAACTTTTGCTTCTCCTCATTCTTGATCTCTATCCGCTTTAGTTTCGCCAATTCGAGGTGCGACTTGACGGTGTTGGAAAGGTGTAGCTTTTGCAAATCTGCCTCTGTTTCTTTCCCCGCCAGCCCCGTGGGAGGGGCTGGTGGTGTGGAGTTGAACCTTTGGTGTATAAGCAACAGTGAGGGTGGGTTTTGCACAAAACCCGGCCTGGCAAAGATTGGCTGCAGATGGGGGTGCCGTATACCCCTCCCACAAAGCTGTCGTATTCCCAATCGGCTTGCCTGCACAAGTGGCTGCGTTAGTCTTGTCGATAAAAGCATCACCGTCATCTGGGGTGTTTGTTGCTGGGGGGTGTGTGCTTAAAACTGTTGGTTGTGCTAGCGCTAATGTCGAAATCGGCAGCAAAAGTTTTTTTGTTTTTTTTGTTCTTTTGTTCTTTTGTTCTTTTGTTCTTTGGTTTGGTTTGGTTTTTTTTTTTGGTGTGTGCATTTTTCTATTACTATTCTCCTCTTTACCAGGTGTTTATGTAATAATAGAGATTCCAGACACACACACAGCTACACCTTTCTCTCGTAGTAGCTCTGGATCATACCCACCTCGCTCTCGTCGTACTCAACCAAAGTGACATTGCCGTCGCCATCCACAAACGTGTTGGCCTGAACCAACTGTTTCCGGGGCCGCTTTTGCGCCAAGACCTGGTCCCTGAACTGGGCGTACTCGGGACCAACAGCGGTCTTTTCGTGGTAATAGTCCAAGCCCTCCTTGACATTGGCGGTGGACTTGAAAATGTGCAAATTGGCCAAAAAGTCGCCCAACGCGTCGACAGCCGGTTGGCCCAACTTGCTCTCGTCAATGACAATCTTCAAGTCGGAAAAGTCCTTGGCGGAATACTCGTACTTGAACACGCCCGCTTGGTGCAACACCTTTTGGATCGCATACCGCGCCTGCATGTGTGGCTGGCCCCACTTGTTGGACTTGGGGTCCCAAAACTCCAACGCGAGCAAGCCGGCTCTAATCATCAACAAGGTGGAAATGTACTTGACAACCTTTTGGTCCTCGGGGTCGGTGATTTTGAAAATGGGCAACACGTCAGACGTCTTTTTGAGGATAAGGTACAACGCCACCAACTCGGCTCGGCACTCTTCGTACGACCCTGCGGTCATGCCAAAGAGAGAGCCCCAGGTGTCATTGGGCCCGTACCACGTCTTGATTCTGGGGTCCGACTTGTCAAAGTTGAACTCGCCCGGTGCCACTTCCTGCAAGAGCTTGCCCGTCCCGTGGCCCAACAACTCGTGCAAACCAACTTGCACTTCAAACGCGTCGTCGCGCCACTTTTTAAAGTCGGCTTGCAAGTCCCGGTCAATAAAGGTGATCACCTCTTCCTTCTTGGGGTTCTTGGGGTTTGCCGAAATGACATTGCCGAGACTGACGTTTTTGAAACCAACATCGTTTCTCACGTCCAGAAAGTTGGGCAAGTTGATCCCGGCAGGGACGCCGCCGCAAAACAGCAACACCTCAATGCTAGAAAAGTCCGGTGGGGTAAACACGTCCTTCTCAAAGGTCTTGTCCCATGGCAACTCTTGGATAAAAGACTTGGCGCCGTCAACAAGCTTGGAAAAAGCCGCAGTCCTCTCGTGGTTCACCATGGCCACAAACCCCTCCCATTCCCCACGGACACCAGCAGGGTCTCTATACGTTTCAATAAACCCAATGTTGGTCTCAACCTCAGGCTTGAAGTCCTTGACCCAGAGCTTTTGCGAGGCCACGTGCGCCTCCATGGACCCGGTCTTGAAGGACTCAATGTACTTGTCGATAAACTTTTCTTGCGTCTCGTTTGCAACGTACTTTGCTGCCTGCTGCATGTTTTCGACAATTTTGGTAAACTCCTTGGCCGAGTCGCCAAACTTAAACGTCACCTGGGCTTCGCCACCGCCAGCCACTGTGGCGGTGAGTGCGCTCTTTGGGTAGTACGACGTGGTGTTTGTGGTTTCGGCCGAGGCAACAAGGACAATAAACTCCTTGTCGCTGACCTTCTCCACCCTGGTGTTTTCAGGAATGACCCCGGCATCGGCAATGGCCTTGTTCACGGCGTCGATTTCTGCCTTGGTGATGTCCTTGCTGTTGGGGTAATAGTTGGACAAGTGGCCCTGTTCGGGCCACCCCAACAACGCGGGCTCGGTGCTAAAGATGGGGGCCTTGACCTGGGTGTACAACCCAGACACCGCCTTGTGGCCAACCTTTTCAACCAAATGGTCAAACTCGGCTTCCGAGATTCTGGGGATAAACTTTTGGTCGCCAAATGACTTGTAGTTGCCAAGGTTGGACAAAAACTGGGAGGCATACTCCAAGTACCCTTGAACAATCCGTTCGTCCAAGTCCAAGGCGGTTTGGTACTCCTTCTGGCTCTTTGGAGCACCCAATGCGTCGTGGATCGATATGATCAAGTCGTAGATCCCTTCACTCTCGGGCGACACCGACCTGAGGATAACACGGAGACCGTTGAAGGCAGCTTGCGAAAAGTAATGGGCGTACAATTTGGCATTGTTGGTGGACAAGGCATCAAAGTGTTTCTTGGCCGACAAGGAGGCAATGGGTGCCTCTGTGTCGGCGTAATACAACTCTCTATTGGCTTGAGACATTGGTGGCGGAGAGTGGTGGTGAAGAGAGTATGAAGAGAATGTGAAGAGAATGTGGCTCCACTTGAGGGGTGGGTTGGGGGAGGCCGCGGAATTTTTGTGGTGTTTTTATATTGTGACGCGGAAAAAAAAAACCGAACCAGAAAAAGAACTAGACGCCGTAGCCTCACTTTCTTCGTGCCATACCATCGTGAGGACCCAAATCCGAATAGAGCAGTTTGTGACACATGGCGAAACAAGACGATGGTTATGATGATTATAATAATGATGATGATGATGGTGGTTCTTTGAGGACCCAGCAGCCAGGTGGGGTTGCAGGAGCTGAGGAAGACGATAATTATGACGAAGAAGAGGATGAGGATTATGACCCAGAAGCGAAACAAGGGGGACAAGCAGGTGAGGGAAAAGGCGAAGGCGGCGGCGGCGGCGGCGACGACGACGAAGATGACGACGACGACGACGAAGATGATGGGGCCGACAAAGTGGACTACTCGGCGATAGAGTCGGCAACGACGCAAGTGAGGACGCGAGCCCAGCGATTGGCGGACAGGACCCAGCAACAAACAAAGTTTATTGGGAGCTTTGAAACCGATGAAAGGGGGTTGGTTAGAAACACCACGTCACTAGATATTGACGATATATTTGCCAAACTCAAAGAGGCAGAGCCGAAACATGAGGAGTTTGCCCACGGAGAGTCCAAAAAAGAGGAGTTTACCCACGGAGAGCCCAGCCACGGAGAGTCCAAACCAGCTCTTGAAACATCCCTGGAAATACCCAACGAAAACGGCCATGGTCCCAAGAAGATCAAGATCGAAACGTGCTACACGTTTGCTGGCAAACTTATAACAGAAACAAAGCTCGTGGACGAAAACTCGGAGGAAGCCAAAGCGTTTCTCAATTCAACAAGCTCAATCTCCGCCGCCGCCGACCAGAACAACACGCCAAACAAGCGACTGTATGTCAATGTGGTGCGAACAGACCCGATAACCAAAGAGGCAGTAGAGCTACGGATCAAACTCAAGCGGCCCTCCTTGATTGACCGGTTTATTTCCATACAGGGCAACAAAAAGATGAAAATGACTACTTTGGAGAAGTCGAGACTAGACTGGGCCAGCTTTGTTGACAAGCGCAAGATTGGCGATGAGTTGAAGTTGCACAACAAGGCAGGGTACTTGGACAAGCAAGATTTCTTGGGCCGAGTCGCCACCAAGCGTGATGAACAGTACCAGAGAGCGAAAGACGACGAGAGAAGGAGGCAAATAATGGGGAAGTAGACGATCCTTGTGTAGCAATAGGCAGTATAGGACAAGAAAAGTGGTTGGAGTATTGGTTGGTACACGCCCCCGCTTTGTTGACAGAAAATCTTTTTGCCAGAGTGAGAAAATTATCCCGAGTTTGTTATTATCCCCCCTCCCCCATCTCCACCAATAATGACATCGCCCACATCGTCGTCTTCATCGCCACCGCCATCGCCACCGCCATCCCCGCCACCGTTTTCTGATGCGGATGCCAGAGATAGCAGCAGCAGCAGCAAAATTCTCAAGAGAAAGAATGAGGACAACGGCACAAATGAGGAGGATTCAAACAAGAGGGTAGCATTGGACTCTGAACAATTGGAGGTTCATGAAAAGGAGCAGGAAAAGACCATTACTGCGCCAGAGATTTCCAGTGAACTTGCTTATGAGCCAAAGGTTAGCGGGGACAACGAGGAGGAAAGGCAACCTGAAGGAGGACCTGACCAATATGACTACCATCAGCAGCAGCACAAAGACCAAGACCAAGAGCAAGAGCAGCAACAAGAGCAAGAGCAAGAGCAGCACCCACACCAACACCAACACCAACACCAACACCAGCAAGACCTGCGGTATAATGACGACCCCGAAGAATCGCCCGCGTCGTCGTCTTCCAAACCAGTGTCCAACCACCGGGAGAGGGACTCGGACCCCACGTTTGTGTCCTTTAGAATGTACTGCCCCCGGAAAGAAGTCAGCACGATTGTTGGCCGCAAGGGCGAAACAATCAACCATCTTCGAGAAAAGGCGGGCGTCAGAATAGACATTAGTGAAAACCTCAAGGACGTGCCGGAAAGGATTGTTACCATCAAGGGCCCGGCCGAGAATGTGGCCAGAGCGTTTGGTTTGATGACAAGAACGATATTGGACGAGCCCGAAGACGAACCTGCGTCTATAGATTCCCAGCAGTACAACTTGAAGTTGCTAGTCCCACACCCCATGATTGGCTTTATCATTGGAAAGCTGGGCCTGAAGTTTCGCGAGATTGAAGAAAACTCGGCTGCCAAGTTGAAGGCGGCAGAACAGCCGTTGCCGTACTCAACCGACCGCGTGTTGTCGGTTGTCGGGGTCGCCGACGCCATCCACATTGCCGTGTACTATATTGCCCAGGTATTGATTGAGCACAAGGACGCCTTGAAGCGGTCCAAGGTGGTGTTTTACAACCCCTCCAACTATGCCCACGCCAGACCACCAATCCCTCAGTCTCAGCCCGCGCTCAGCGCATTGAACAGGTCTCCGCCAAGCAACATGTACCAGCCAATGAACAATGCGTACCAGCATGCAAGCATGCCGTCGTACCAACAGCAGCAACTGCAAAAGGTGCCTCAGCCGTACAATTTCC
Organism: Zhuliangozyma blackwelliae; assembly: GCA_030579015.1. Classification (NCBI taxonomy): domain Eukaryota; kingdom Fungi; phylum Ascomycota; class Pichiomycetes; order Serinales; family Debaryomycetaceae; genus Zhuliangozyma; species Zhuliangozyma blackwelliae. The sequence continues at coordinate 19,544 of JAKTZW010000400.1, read as the reverse complement.
AGGCAATGTTTCAGCCTGCTGCCAACCCCACATACGGAATAGCTGCTCCTCCAATGGCCATGGGCATTCCCGGGGCGCCTGTCTCTGCTGGCGGCCCCATGAATATCCCGCAGCAGAACCAATACAATGACGAGCACGGCAACACGTTGATTGGGGAGGTGATTATCCACCAGCCTGTTGCAGCTGGCGGGCCGGACAAGTTCAACCAGGACGTGTTTGTTGCCAACGCCAACATTGGGTCTGTTATTGGAAAGGGCGGCAACAACATCAAACATATCCGGGAAACGTCTGGGTGTTCGTACGTCAAGATTGAGCCCGATAGGGGCCAGTCCATCATGTTGGGTGGCCGAGGCTTGACCAATATCAGAAAATTGACATTGACGGGGTCGATGGATGCCATTCAGATGGCCATCTACTTGGTCAACCAAAGGATCAATGCCGACAAGGAAAGAAACTTTCGGTGATGGAGATGGAAAGAGCCATACACACACACGCATGGAAAACTGTTCCATCCCGGTCTTTATACTCCCTTTCTTGGCTCCTGTTTAAATAGTGTATACCCTCCCATACTCAAGCACCTCTCCACCGATTTTTTTTTTGTTTTTTTTTTTGTAACTTGTTATTGTGCTTGCCTCCCTACTTTTCTCCCCCCCTCTCTCTCTAATGCTGTATGAATATAAATGTGCGTTTGATATGTTTAGTACTGTTTTACGCCCATGCTCGTCAACAACATTGTAAAGCCAGACAACAACCCCTCGCCCAAAACCAAGCCGCTGCTGAATATAATCTTGGAAATGTGGCTGCCGGACCACGCGTGGGAAATGACCCCGCCAATGAACCGGGCAATTGTAAAGTTTGGCGTGTTGTATATGCCGATCCCAACAGCCACCCCGCTGGGCAAGTACACGAGGTACTGGTGGTATTGCGAGGTTTTGGGGATGGTGTTTTTCAACAATGAAATGACGCCAAAGATCACGCCAAAGATTATGGAAAACGTCATTGCATGCGGTGGCAACCCTTGCCCGGTAACCAAGCGCGAGCAGTCGATCCAAATCACTGCCGTGGGGATCCGGAACAAGTCTCCGGGGATGCTGTACACGGCATTGTAGACCTTGTACATTGCCGAGCTCAAAAACACCGAGTAAATGGTTCCAATCACTTGGGCAATAAACTGGGCCTGGGGCGACGCGCCAATCAAGTGTCCTGTTTTCAAGTCCTGCATCAAATCGCCAGCTTGTTGTGCCCCGGCCTCCGCCACTCCTCCAGCAACTATGTTGATGAGAATCTTTGCCGGGTGGCTGGACGGTACAATCAAGGCAAAAATCAACTGGGAGAGTTTGCCAATGCCGCTGACGGGGTTGAGGTCGGTCTCGCCCAACGCGCGGACGCCGAGGATCGAGAATAGCATGGCGAGGACAATGGCGGCAAATGCCGCGTAGAGGGGGATGGTGTCGCCAAACACGAGCTTTAAAGAAACCACACAAACGAGGGTGGACCCCAAAATGCCAAACACCGTGACCTTGTTGGAAACGAGGTGTTCCTGCGGTACTTCGCACACGGTGGTGCTGGTGTGCTTGGTTGCACGCTTGGGATAAAACGTTGCGTTTGCTGGGTCGTCGTTGGAAGACGTTTCACCGCCGTTGTGGTTGTCGTTGCCGAGCAAGCTTTGCTGCAACTCCAAGGTGTGCTCATAAGCCTGCGACAGTTTTGTTTGCTTCCACAGTTTGTAGCCGCTCCACACAGACTTGGCACTAACGACAATAAAAGAAACCAATGAGTCGCTAATCATCACGCTCAAACTTATCCAAAGGATCCACCCTTGGCCGCCATTCACCCAGTCGTCAATGGCGCCCGGTGCCCAGCCCATATGCTTGGCCACCGGTGCAAGGATTCCCCATCCAAGTATAGCCCCAAAGAGCATGTACGACACCGTTGGCAACCCCATGATGATTCCCTGTCCAATGTATGCTGGCAGCGGCTGCACATTCCACTGGTAATCGTGCGACAATCGGTTGCCAAAAACCGGGATCTTCTTCAATGTGGGGAAGAAGAACGACACGATGGTGTATGCGGCGCTGACGGAGAATGTAGCCATTAGCGAATGCATGTTTGAGTTGTAGTTGTTGCCTTCTACTAGTTGTATTGTTGAATCGTACCAATTGATTGTCTGTCCGTCAAAGTCTGCTGCTTCTGCATCTGCTTCTGCTCCTGCTCTTGCTCCTGCCTCTGCTCCTGCTCCTGCTCCTGCTCCTGCTCCTGCTCCTGCTCCTGCTCCTGCTCCTGCTCCTGCTCCTGCTCCTGCCACCCCCACCTCTGACTCCACTATTTCTGCTGCTTCTGCTGCTGCTCCACCCGCGGCTTCATCTTTTTCTTCAACGTCTTCGTATATCTCGGTGCCGTGCAAGACCGATATCAACGTCGCGGTGGCGCTGCCCGAGGGAAACGGCAATTTCTCCTTGACAATAACCTGCCTCCTCAACGGAATGGCGAAAAACACGCCAAAGAGCCCCAACCCAAGCGACCATATTATCAAGTCCTTCAAACTAAACTGGATCGGCGCGTCCAACCCGCTTTCCTTTGGCGTCAAAAACTTTTCCAACGCGGGTATGATTCCAATAAACCCATAGCACAAGGGCCCGGTGCCCACGGCAACGGCCACGCTCTGCACAAACACGTTTTCAACGTCCGTAAAGGACTTGGACATGGGAGTGACCCTAAAGATGATAAACCCCAAAAGCGCGGATGGGAGTGACATCATCGACACCCACCCGGTTTGCAACCCAAACTGAAAGTTTGAAACGAGCACCACTGACCCTATAAGTAGCCCCACGAGCGTTGACCTTAATGTGACTTGCGGGAGATTCAACTTTTCAAGGTAGCCGGGACATTTGCTTTCTTCTTGGGGCAGCAGCCCTGGCGGTCCTGGCGATCCTGGCGAGCCTGGACGCGCTGCTGGTGCATGTACTTCTGCTGGCACCTGTGAAGACGGTGGTGGCGGAGGTGTTTCTGCTGGGTTTGGTTTGTCCCAGGAAGCCATGGTCTATATTCAAGCAAAGAGTATCAAAAAGCAAAATAAAAAGGCTATGAAAGAGAGCAAAAATCGTGGTTGGAGGATGGGAGGGATGGGTGGTTGGGGTGGTGACTGATAAAGCCAGTTGCTGCCGTTCCGCTTTTTTTCTCTTGTTCCTTTTTTTTTTTTTTTTCTGATGCGATCTCTTTGCCGCTTAGTAATCGTTTGGGCCCCAGCAGCAGCAGCAGCAGCAGCCGAAGATGAAGAAGAAAAAAAATCACGGATGTTGTTTCCTGATTGGGGCCCTAATTTTATTTTGGGGGGTTCGTGATAGCAACGCCACACATTTATATATATATAAATGAGTCAGAGGAAAATTGGTGTCGACACCTCTAGTCTTCGCCGAAAAGTATATAGTCTAATATGTCACTCAAGGTGATGACAGAAACCAACTTGCCCTCGTCGTCAACCACAAACAATCTGTGTAGTCTGCTCTTTCGGATGGTGTCCATGATGGTGCTCAACCTGTCGCTCATGGTGCAGGTGTGCACGCCCTCAAACTCCTCCGACCGTCTGAGCAAGGCATCGCCGACGGACAAGTCCAAGTCGGTGTACATGCCGCCCTTGACCAAGCCCAACACGTCAACCGCTTCGTAGACATTGATGAGCTTTCCCGTCTCGTCAATGATGGGTATGGAGGACACCGACTTGTGGGCCAACAAGTGTATGACTTCAATCACCGGCGTGCTCATGGTACACGTCGAGATATCCTTCAACGTGCCCAACCCGTTCAAGTCCCGGATCGGCTTCAACAACATCTTGGTCTCCTTGCAGTTCAAGGCAACAAACTTCAAGATTCTGTACTGGGTCAACACGGAAACAACAATCTCTCTCTTGGTCTTTTCGTCCTCGTCAATCAACGGGATTCTTCTCGCCTTTGACTCTAGCATCTTTACACACGCCTCGTACAACGACTTGAATGGGTGGATGGAGGCGGTTTCGATTTGGTCCACGCCAATAGCCGTCTCCACGTCGCGCAAGCCATCCAAAGTCAATTGGTCCACCAACTCGAACTTCTCGGGAAACTGGAAATAGTACTGGATAACATTGATAAAGTCGCTCGAGGTCAACAACCCGGCAAACCGCGATGTCTGGTTGTTCCAAAGCGGAGCACTCACAATGTTGTTTTGAAGAAGTATATTCAACGACTTTTTGACTAGCAAGGACGTGTCCAACACGATAAGCCGGTAACTCACCGGCAAGACATCGTACGATGTCTTGGACTGGAGAAAGAGCCGGATGGCTTTGATGCCAATCTTTTGGTCGTGGTCAATTTGTTCTTGGGATAAGCTGAGAATGTAGTCGTTGGGAGTCGCGGCCGGTGCTGGTGCCACTGACGTCATGGTGTGTGTATACGACTATGTGTGTTGGTTTGTGTGTGTGTGTGTATGCTTGTACCTGTGTGCGTGCCTGTGTGGGTGCCTGTGTGCTGGCAGTGGGTCATGTGGGTTTTGCTTTGCTGTGCTCGTTGCTCGTTCGCTCTACGAAAAACCATTTTGCGTGCGCCACTCAAAACAACTTTGAGACAAGCATCGCCCCATCACACACACACACACATCGCTATATGGAGTTCCCAGAAAGACCACCGCTCCCCGAGGACGTTGCCGCCAAGACTGTTGATTTGTCTGCCATTGATCCGCGGATCTCACTCGACCAACAAACAAACACGTGGTTGTTTGAACAAGCCGATGGCGCCGAGTACAGGTATGACTATGCAGCAAGCAAGTGGGTCATCAAACCCCACAAGCGAACCCGGGATGAGGCTGAAGCGGAGGCTGGGGAAGAGGATGAAGCGGAGGCTGGTGCTGCTCTCGAGGACGACGAGAAGCAAAACAAGGAGGATATCAAGAAGCAAAAGAAGCAGCACATGAACAAATTGAAACAAGAGTTGGCTAGGTTAAAGGCACGCCACAAGGAAGAGCGATCCAACAAGGCAATTGTTGTCTCAAACCTCGCCCTGGAAGTCACGGATTCAGACTTGGTTGAAGCTTTTGGAAAGTACGGAAAGATTGAATCCAAGATACAGATTCACACCTACAATGCTGATGACGAGCCGAGAGGCGAGGCGGTGATTGTGTACCAAAACAGCGCCAGTGCCACCATGGCCATAGACATGATGCACGCCACCGATTTCAAAGGCACAAGGCTACAAGTCAAGTACACCAAGCCTGAGGAAAACGAAAGCAAGACAAACACAAAGGAGCTACCGAAGAATCATTCTGCTTCCTCTGCTGATTCTGCTGCTTCTGCTGCTTCTGCTCCCGCTGCTGATGCTGCTCCCGCTGCTGATGCTGCTCCCGCTGCTGTGGCATTGAAGGGCATGTTTCGAAAGCTGCACTATTACGAGGACGAGTTCTTAAAGAGCGACGTCACAGAGGATATCCGGGAAGAGTGCGGCAAGCTTCAGATTGAGAGCGATATAATAAGTGTCGAGTTTCGTGTCGATGACGAAACCATCATTGTGAAATTCGGCACCACCACGCTGAGCAAAAAGTGCATCGACAACTTCCACGGCCGGTTCTTTGACGGGTTGACTATTGAGGCAAAGCCAGGACAATAAACTAAATACTCTCCACCGCTTTCGACAAGCTCAGCAACTTCGACTTGGTGTCCTGGATGGCGGTGCTCTCCTGTTGCAACCATAGACGTAGCCTCGAAAGTTTCTGCTCCAATTCCAACTGCTCTAGCAAGTCCATGCGGTCTTGTTGTTGTTGTTGTTGCTGTTGTTGCTGTTGTTGTTGCCGGGCCTCGGCCTCGGCGGCGATTGTTTTTATTTGGCTCGCAAACTTGGCCACAGCTTGTGAGAGCCCATCGTGCTCGCCACCATTCACCAATGCATTGATGGCGTTGATTTCCTTGAACCATGACTTTTCGGCGTCCGACAATGGCAATGTCTTGCTGCTTTTGTACTTGCATATAGCACCGTATATTTTAGCTTGCAACCGCTGCATTCTCTCGTCCAACTGTTTTTGATTGTGCGCCAACTCAACAATCTTCTTGTGCTGTTTTTCAACCCTGTCTGTGTCCACTTGGGCTTTGATCTTGTCGAGTGTCTGGGCTTGAAAATCCAACTCGTCCAAGTCAGAGAGGATCCGCGACTGCAACCCAATGGCAAAAATGGAGTAGTCAGAAGCCAATGTAGTGGTTTGCACCGAAACTTTGTTCAATAGGTCCAAGGACTCAAGCGACCCGAGCTTGGCATGGGATCTCTCCTTCGCGATGCCACTGGCAAACGCCGCCTCCAACGTTTTGAGCTCCGTCTCAATCTCTTCAAACGGGGGCCGGGATCGCGTGGCAGCCTTGACTGCTGGGCCTGGGCCTGGGCCTGGTCCTGGGCCTGGGCCTGGGCCTGGTCCTGGGCCTGGGCCTGGGCCCGCCTTTCCCTCCTTTATCAGCAACGTCTTTTCGTCGGGTACTGTATCCACAACCTGGATAACCTCCAAATCGTCTTGCTCCTTGTCCCTAAAGGCAAAAACGTACTCGCCAGTTCCCGTCACCTCGTCTTTGACGTAGGCGAGTGCTGTGATTTTGGCGTCGCCAGTGGTTGCCACGCCGTATTGGTTCTCAATGGCCAAGTGTGGAAGCGTGTCGGCCTCGAGGTCTGCAACCAACGACGCGATCCACCGCGTGCAGTCCACAACCACCGCCCACGAGTTGACCACCGCTGTGAGCTTGTTGGGGTCTTGGGTCTCCACAAAGTATGCGTCTCCTTGTAATGCCGGGGTGGTTGTGCCCGGTAATCTGTCTGCCTGTAGCAAGTCCAAGCTGGTCAACTCGTTTTTCCAAAACTGCTGCTCAGAGTCGGCTACGACAAGCGTATGTGGTGCCGTGTCAGCAGAAACTGACGCATCAACAAATCCAAATCCCTTCTTTGGCTTGACATATTTTGGCGCTGCTAAATTCTTGACCGTTTGTGGTGTTGTCACTTTTGGTTCCTGCTCGCCCAGTGCCTTGTACACCATGAGCAACGGCGCGAGCTGAGCAAAGTAGGAAACGCTCACCGACAGTGCAGCAGTGACACCAGTGACACCAGCAACAGCCACCAAAGAAACCACTTCGTTGTCACCCACAGCTGTAATATCCTTGATCCCAGTGGTGGAGACATTTGCAAAAAGAGGGCCCTGCAAAAGAGGAGCCTCCATCGCAGGCAAGCGCTGCTGAACAACCTCGAGCTGGAACGGACTGCTTGTGTGTACGCCCCGGACCTCCTTCACGGTTGGGATTGGTCCGGCAATTTGGCTCTGTAGGTGGCTATAGTACTCAAGTTGCTCCTGCACCGCTTTGTGCAAACGGCTTGACCCCTCTGGAAACTTTTCCCGAACCAACTCCATCGCCAGTCTCGTGTCATTCAACGCGCGGTCCACTGCATTCAGCGTGGTGCATATGCTGGAGTTTTTGGCGGTGAAGGGGTAGATGGCATAAACGTTTGTGGACGTGCTGACATACAAGGTCAATCCGCCCGCCAAGTTCTTGCTAGAGCCAAACGAGATGCTTGTGGCTGTTTCCATTTCCAGGGTAAATGCGCCACTACACCTTCTCAAGTCAATCTCAACCTGGGGTATTTCGCGTGACTTTGTCACGTCATAAGCTTTGATTTGAGACTGGTGGTTGAGAACAACCAACATTGAGTCGTTGGCGGCCACGCTTTGCCAGATCACCTTTTTGTTCTTGCCCTCGAGGTTCCTGATCCTGTAGCTGGATCCTCCAACGTGGACGCCCGTCTCTGTATGGCCAATGTTTGTTGGCAACGACACCACGTCAATCTCGTGCTCGCCAACAATGGCTAGCAACGTGCCCGATTGGTTCAACTGGAGCGAGATGACTTCAAAGGATGGGTTTTCCGTCTTGACCAACCTATAGTTGGTTGACCTTGGGGTTATGGTGCAGCACCGTACTAGGTTATTTGATGCAAAGAATAGGTCACTATTGTTTCTGCACACCAACCTGTTGTATGGGATGGATGTAGCATGAGGGCCATCTCCTGGCAACAACGATTTGAAAATTGACTGGTTCAACACCAGGGATATGAATTGGTCCCTCGCACCAGACGGGGAAAACGCCGGCGCGGATGCTGATGCTGGTGCTGACGCTGATGATGATGCTGACGCTGATGATGATGCTGACGCTGATGCTGACGCGAGGTTTGCCATGGGGAATTGGATAACCTTTCCTCTTTTGATGTGGAAGTGGGTTTTTTCCTCTTTTTTTTTGATTGTGTTTCCACTTTTTCCTTCACTTTTGGATGGGACAGCAAAACCCATCATCGTCCATACAATGGGAAAACAGTACATCTCCACAGTGAGTGCGTCCCACGCCCATAGGCTGGATATCCTAGGCGTCGAAGTCACCAGCAAGTACACAATCACCGTTTCGTCGGACGGGTACGCCAAGTTCTGGGACAACAAGCAAGATGAAATCCACAACCCCAAGGACCACGTCAAGAGCGTGTTTGTTAGCAAGAGCGGTGTGCACAGTGTGGCCGTTTACGAAAACACTTTACCCAATTCCAAGCTCAAGGTGACCTTGGTTGCGCTTGCGTGCTTCAATGGGTCGATTGTGTTCCAGTACTACCTCAATGACGACTTTTCCACCTTGCAGGAGTATGAGAGCAAAGGTTTTGCCAGCAAGTGTTGGAAGCCGGGGTTTTACCGTGACCCAGAGTCCAAGCAAGACTATTTCATAGCCACAAAGACCGACGGCGCCACGCTGGTGAGCCTACTCAATGTCAAGGCTGTCGGGGAGGGGAAAGCGAGCGTTGCGATTGAGGCGTATGGCGAGCTCAGAGGCGGCGGTGGTAATGGCTCGTCGTTTCCAAACTCGTTGGCGGTTTGCCCCACGGAAAACAAAAAGTGCGCCGTGGGGTACGTCAACGGTGATGTGTTGTTGTTTGACTTTCAGAGCTTGAAGCTTGTGTACACGTTCCACTCGACGGATTTGGTGGTTTCCCGTCGGTCGCAGTCGTCATCGTCGATCCCCCGCGTGCTCGCCTTTTCTCCAGGCGGCACCTTGTTGGCGGTGGCACGCGACAACCAGGCCGCGGGCTCAATCACCCTCTACGATGTCACGCACGGCGAAAACGTCGGGACCCTAACCACTCCGTCGCACTCGGCCAAGTCGGTTGTTGGCGGCTTTGCCCACCAAGGGTGGATCATGGGGTTGAGCTTTGACCAGGAGGGCAAGCACTTGGCCAGCAGCGGGTTTGACAAGTGCATCAGGGTGTGGAACTTGGAGACGGGCGAGAGGGAGGCTACAATCAACATATCGGTGAGCGACTTGGACGACGCGCAAGCCGACGAACAAGACGAGAGCGTGGCTAGCGGCGTTGTGTTTATAAAAAAGGGGGTCAGAGGAGGTTCAGGAGGCGACTCGAACGAAGGATTGTGTGTCGTGAGCTTTGACAGGGGCGTCCGGTGGTTCAGAGAGGCTGGTGGTATTTAAAAAAAAAAAAAAAAGAAAAACTAGAAATGTATATAAAATGGAAAGGAAAAAAAAAGATAAATAAAGAGAGAGAGGAAATATGCATTGTCCGTTTCTAACGGCCCATCCAGCCGCCATCGACAAGCAAGGTTTCGCCCGTGACGTACCGCGACGCATCGGACGTGAGAAACACAATGGGCCCCTCAAAGTCGTCCGGGTTGCCCCACCGGCCCATTGGGATTCGTTGCGAAACAAACTGCTTGGCGTCGTCAGACATGGTATCGGTCAAGTTGGTTTGGATATACCCTGGCGCGATTGAATTGACGCGGATCCCCCTGGAGGACCATTCGTTGGACAATGCCTGGGTAAACTGCTTGATGGCGCCCTTGCTGATGGCGTACGGCGTAGAGTTGACGCCGCCCTGGAACGAGAGCAACGAGGCGGTAAACACAATCTTGCCCTGGGTCTTTGTCTCGAGCATTCTGGACCCTATAGCCTTGGTCAATTTTACCGGGATGGTGAGGTTTACTTTGAGAACCTTGTCAAAGTCGCTGGCGGGAAACTCTTCAAACGGGTGGCGGTGGGTGATGCCGGCATTGTTGACCAAAATGTCAATCTTTCCTGTCGCTGACAACCGGAATGCCTCTTGCGTGATCCGTGCCACCACCTCGTCTTCGTCCTCTTTGACAAAGTCGACCTGGATACCATCGATGCGAATGGCCGGGTTCAGTTTCTTGATTGCTGCAATGGCGTTGTCGAGCGTCGCTTGCGACCTATAGGTCAAGATCAAGTGGTCCAAGTCGGCACCGGCCAAACCCTTGGCGTAGCCCAACCCAATTCCATTGGTTCCGCCGGTGAGCACGGCAACTTGGCCCTGTAATGAGAACAATTTAGACATTTGTGGTGGTGGTGGTGGTGGTGGTGATTACCTCTACCTCTACCTCTACCTCTACCTTTCTTTACCTTGCTGTGTGTTTCGTGGGGTGGAGGACATGGGCGTGGAGGATCGGATCCCCCACACCTTGCAGCAGAGGATAAATTTGGGGGATGCGTACCCACAGAGCTTCGCGTCATCCTACATTATCGTGCATTTGTCCAAAACCCAATTGCAAGCGGTAAAGCGGATCTTGAACCTCGGATCATCGGCCAAGACGCGTCGACGAAAAGAGGGCGCAAATGTTCTTTGGCAAATCCATCGATGTGGGTGGCTGGTGTGTGTGTGTGTGTCGATTTCTCAATACGGACACGTGTTTCAGCGACGCGAGAGAAAAATAATTGGAAAGATAACCCTTTGCTCCTTGCACCTTGCTCCTTGCTCCTTGCTCTTTGTTCTTTGTTCTTTGTTCTTTGTTCTTTGGCTCTCCCTCTGTATGTGTTCCACCTTCTTGGTCCCGTCCTCTTCCCTTCCCGTCTTCCCCCCTTCCTTCCTTCCCCCCGCCCCCTCTTCTTTGTTCCCTCGTCAATCTCCTTCCCCTCCTCTCTCCGTATATACCGCACCGCCACGACCTTTTTTTTCTTATCAGCCGCCCGCGGCTTGGGCCCTCCTTCCTTACAGGGCCGGGTCCTGGGCAGGGGCTGGGCTGGGCAGGGGCTGGGCGGACGGGGCGAGAAAAAAAAGAAAAGACAAAAATAAAATAGAATAAAAAGGTCTTGCCCGCCGAACAATGTGGCTTAGGCTTTAAACTATCCTCCCGACGAGAAAAAAAAAATTCAGGGCGGCAATGCCAAGATTGTGTATAAATAACTCTATTCCAGGGGAGGGGGGGGTTTTCACTCCCTGAAGTTTTCGTTTTCCCACAACCCACCACGAAGGCACTCCAACCATGGCCACCGTCAGGTTGAATGACTTTAGGAGGAAAAAGTGGCTACCTGCAGTACTCGGCTTGTTTGTCGTCAGCATCATACTTACCACCATTATTATCCACAACGCGCAAACAACCGCATTGCTAGATGCCGAGCAAGACAGTGCGATCCACAGCACTCGACAGCCACCGAGAGGCCAGGCTTTGGGTGGCCAGGCTCTGGGTGGCCAGGCTTTGGGTGGCCAGGCTCTGAGTGGCCGGGCACTGGGTGGCCAGGTATTGGTTAATCAGCCAGTTCAGGTCAAGCAGCCGCCGGTCTTTATCTCTGAGGAGTACCACGACAAAACCTTTGACTATACCAAACACAAGTACACCTCCACCCTCAACCCCGTGTCACACGATACGCCCACGGTGCTTATCTTATCCAGCATTGGCAACAGTAAGCCCTATGGCGGCAGCAGAAAGTTTGGTGACCTCTTGTCTGCCATTCACACCATCACCAAGGACCAGCCCCGGTTTCAGTTTTCGTTGGCGCTTTCGTGCAACAACCCCGAAGAGGTTGCACTCATCAATAGCCACATTCAGCAACACAAGGAGCAGTTGGCGGCGTTGTACTCGAGCATCACGGTTGTGTCGGCCCCGTTTTTGGACCTCAACACTGGGTTCTCTCGAGAACAAAGGCACAATGACGGCGTGCAACGGTTGAGGAGGCGGTTGATTGCAAAGTCGCGCAACTTTTTGGTGTTTAACCTGTTGGAACACCAGCAGTATACCATCTATATTGATTCCGACATGGTTGGTTTTGAAAGGCCAGAAAAGTTTATCGCCTCGTTTGTTGACTCTGGGAAGGATATTATTGTGCCTCGCGTGGTGCGCCACGGCAATGACGACTATGACAGAAACTCGTGGCGGGGTACCCGTACCAAGCCCAAACAGGACCAATTGGACAAGATGGATAAGGGCCAATGGGACCAGTGGAACTATGTTCCGCGCGACGTTCCCGGGTCCATGTGGCACTTTTTGGATTATATGCGCGACGCCAATAACGAAAAGACCCTCAATGGCGACAATCCCGAGTACATTGTGCCCTTGGACTCGGTGGGCGGCGCCGTGCTCTTTGCCAAGTCCGTGGTTTACAAGCAGGGGGTTGTGTTCCCCACCAGCTACATTGTGGGCACAACGTGGGACCGGAGCGAGGGCTATGATGGAATTGAAACTGAAGGAATGTGCTACTTGGCCAAGCCCTTGGGCTATACCTGCTGGGGCATGCCAAATGTGGTTGCCCGCCATGACGGCTAGCTGGTAAAAATGGCCACGCCAGGAAGACAAAAAAAGGTGGGGGGCATGGCATTTCCCCCCCTTTTTCTTATAGTATACATCGCCAACGAATACATGCTGCATTTTATTAATTCTATAGACTATGTTATTGTTTTTGCTCCTTCTTCTTCTTCTTCTTCTTCTTCTTCTTCTTCTTCTTCTTCTTCTTACACATCGCTTATCCACTGCCACACCTTGGTCACTTCGCCGTGATGTTCAACAATCTTGGAGCTCACATTGCTATTGTTTTCAACCTTGCTGCTAACCATTGACCAGATACGCACCCTCTGCTTCAAATTGTCTTCATTGCTCAAAATCAAGTCGCGCAACTGGTTGGCGCCCACATACGGCACAGCGTGGGATGGGCCCTGTGGGCCCTGTTGTGACAACCGGTACTGCATGGCCAACTTGTTCAAAACCTCGCGGTAGATAATGTCAATCTTGACCATCTGCAACTGGTGCTGCTGGTACTTGTACTGAACGAGCTTGACAAAAAACAAAATCGCCAACAATGCCATCAACTCATACTTGTACAAGGCAAACCCGCCAACCACGCTGTTTCTCAATTGGCACCTTAGGCTAATGTTTGATAAGGACGTTGATCGAAGAATCTTGTCCTCCTTTTGGTCCTTGGCTTCAGTGTGGTTAGCGTCAAGAGCGAGTTGCGGTGGTTGTACACCTGAAGGTCTCTTCTAAAATAAGCATAGTTAGTATCATTTCTTTAAAGTGGTGTTTTTTTTTCAGGTGGTATTGTTCCGTACTTGCCTTACAACGATATCTGGTTCCTTCTCCAACTCAATAATGGACCTTGCCCAAAGCTCTTCAAACTCGTCCACGGTTATATATGGCGCCTTCATTGCCAAGAGCAAATCGTGCAACTCCAACAACCCAACACCGCTCGCCTCGTCGTTGGTGCCCTGGCCACATTGGACATTGGCATTCTTGCTCCGCAACAAGTCCAAGGCAACGTCAATCATAATCTCCAACTTTTCCGCCTTTTTGGTGTCTGGAATACACTTTTTGTGCCCGGGAGCGATAAAGTCAAACCATGGTTTGTACTCGACAAAGTCTTCAAAGCAGCCGAGCTCCAAGTAGGGAAAGCACCGCGCATGGGGCGGGCAGCTCACGCATGTCGGCTTGCAGTGTTTGTTCAAGAAATCCTCCACCACACCGACAACATAGTTGTCGGTCTCGGGAATGACGGCGCGGTCAATCTCTTGTCCGCAATAGCCAACCAAGTACTGCTGCTCGTGGTACCAGTAGCCGTAAAGGCCCGCTGCCACAATGAAAATCCACAAAGAAAATGTCGCTAGCAACAGGGGCAAGACAGACTTTTTGGCTCGGACCTGAAACTTGGCTGTTTTTTCAAGGGTGTTTTCAGCTTTCTTGGCTGTTTTTTCAAGGGTGTTTTCAGCTTTCTTGGCTATTTTTGCAACAGGGCTCTCAACTTGGTCGTCCAGTTCATCCTCCGAGTCAGTGGGTGGGACCAGGGCCCTGATAGAAAGTAGTCTGGGCTTGGGAGTCAATGCCAGCTTGCTAACCACCGGCAATCTCCTTTTGGACCTCGGGGTTGTTTTTGTTGTTGGTGTCCCGCTTCCGGGAGAATCTTGAGGGGTGGCTTTTGGCGTGGCTTTTCCAACCGACTTTGGGGTGGCTTTCTTGGACAAAGAAGGCGTGGCTGAAAGGTCACCTTTCTTTGGTGTCACAATGGGGGGCAGGAAGCCCTGGATGGTGATTCCCAACAGTTTGGCCAACTCTGCGTCAATTTGTTCTTGATGTTGGTTCTTGTCGTGAATCTTTTTTAGCTCGTCATTGAAATCTTTTTCTTCGTCTTCAATTGTGCCAAACGAGTTGTTGGTTGTGTCCGTTATTGGGATCTCGGTCGTCTTGGCTGGTGTAGACTTGGCTGGCGTCGTCTTTGCTGATGTAGTCTTTGCTGGCGTCGTCTTTGCTGATGTAGACTTTCCTGGTGTAGACTTGGCTGATGTAGTCTTTCCTGGCGTCGTCTTTCCTGGCGTAGTCTTTCCTGGCGTAGTCTTTCCTGTTGTAGGCTTTTTGGAGACCGGCTTGGCCACCTTTGACCTCTTTGTAATCTTTAAAACATCTTCCCTTGGACTTTTGTAGGCCTCAGACTCGCTGCCAGTGTCGTCAAATATGGATTTGGATGGGGACGACACTGGCTTGGGGGACTTTAGCTTTTTCGCAGGGCCTTCTCCAGTCTCCTGTTCCCCGTCCCGGTCCCCTTTGTCGTCATGGTGGTGGGCTTGCTTTCTCTTTTTGGGCAAGTTGGGAGTGTTGCGCAAAGTTTGAAATACATTCTCTTGTTTGACGGCTTCCTTTTCACTCTTTTTTATAGGTGTCGAGTCTGGCAAAGACTCCTCAGTATTGACATTTGATGTTTTGGTATCCTCGCCAAGTGTTTTCTTGTCAACCACAGCAGCTTCTCTCTTTGGCTTCGTTTCCTTGTCAACCGCAGCTTTCACCTTTGGTTTCGTTTCCTTGTCAACCGCAGCTTTCACCTTTGGTTTCGTTTCCTTGTCGTCCAAAACAGCTTCCACTTTTGGCTTTTGAGAAGATTCTTTTATGATTTTCTCAAGAAACGAATCCGAGTCGGTGCTATTGTCGCTGTCGCTGTCAAGGAGAACCACCCCGTGTTCCTTCCCGCCACCCGGGGGATCCGTCTTTTCGTTTTTGGTTCCAACCGCATCATTGTCCAATTTTTCTTCTTTCCCATAGTACTCCTGCAAAATCTTGGGGGCATTGGAAGTAATGTGTTGTTTAAAATGCTCAATCAATACCGGCTTCTTGGCCGAAGCAGGGTACTCCACCTTGTGCAAATTGAGATAGTATCTCAATTGCGCAACCTTGAGAGTACTGGGATCAAAATCTTTTGAGTTATTAGTATATATGAGCTGGTTAGAAGGTCTCCCCCCTCCTATGATTAATGTTGCATACCCTTTTGTAGATACTCCATAGTTGTTGTTGTTGTTGTCTCTGTTGTTGTCTCCTCTGCTGTTTTTCCTTGCTGTTCTTTCTGTTTTGTTTACGTTTTTTTTTCTTTCTTTCGTTCTTTCTGGTTGAGCACACGACTCGCGCGACATTAATAAAATGGAGATGCCATGCCAGGGCATGCCCAAGGTGTCTATGTCTTGCAAGCCAGTCATAACAGGTGCCGTGTATGGATCCTCTGCTTCTAGAAGTGTGTATATACATACATACATACGTCTGCCCATCCAACTGTTTTTTTTTTGTTGCCTCGTGGGTGGTGATTTGTGTTTGATGGCGTATTTGTTGCAAATCTCTCTTTGCGCCGCGCCGACTAAGAACCAGATGGTGCAATATTTACAAATTCAATCATCAATCTTCTCCCCCCCCCCAGTTAGCACCCAGCCAAAAGAGGACACTGCCCTCGTGCCGTCTCCAGAGTCCCCTCTGCCCTTGCTTGGGTTGCCTATTTGAGTTGTTATCAGGGCCGTGTGCCTCGACCCCTCTCTTTTTTTTTATCAGCTCTCTAATTCTTTTTTTAATTTCTACTAAATTAGCACAAAAACAGTGAAATTCTTTGTAACTGGTCCCCCAACCGCTTCCGGGGACAAGAATCTACACAAGTCAAAGAAGCAGAGTGAGAAAGGCTCCCCTTTCTTTGCCCCACACATACACATAGCCGCCAGTAGTTGGAACTAATTTTTACATTTATTAGCACCGGGGGGGGGGGGGGGGAAGGTTAGGACTAATTAATGTGGCTGCTCCAAAATGATGTCCGCACAACGAGGTGGCCATGGAGACCAAGTTTTGTCAATAAGGCATGTCCTTTCTACCCACCCACACCTTTCGAGGCACGTTGTGGGTCGTCCATCTCAACCTCCATGGGGGTGGAGAAAGGCCTTGGCATGTTCTATCTTGTTCTTCACCCCCCCCTCCCGCTGTGTGGCATTTTCATTTTGCTGTGAAAAAAAAAAAAAAAAAAATTGAGGGCACGTTTACGACATCCATGCACCAACACAAATAGGGAGGTGACCATCA
This sequence comes from Zhuliangozyma blackwelliae, assembly GCA_030579015.1. NCBI lineage: Eukaryota > Fungi > Ascomycota > Pichiomycetes > Serinales > Debaryomycetaceae > Zhuliangozyma > Zhuliangozyma blackwelliae. The sequence goes on along the minus strand of JAKTZW010000400.1, from coordinate 2,915 downwards.
ACAACGTGCTCTCTCTCTCTCTGTGTCTCTCTCTCAATCGGCCTACCCGCCATAATATTGGCTCCAGCTTGGCAGAGGGGGGAAGAGAGGGAAGGTGTGTGTTGGAGGCAATTATGAGGCAAAAGTTTATCAGTGGCTGTGGCCCTCTTTCCTTCTAAATTAATATGCAACACAGAGTGAGGCGGGAAGACGTGGCCGAGGACAGGTGCATAAAAACAGAGAGAGAAACACCTGCTGATTATAGATTGATATATATAAACATATATATATATATATAGTTTAAAGGTTCCCAAGCCGCCTAGTATTTTCTTTTGCCTATTCTTCAAAGTTGACATATTCACCCTCGCCTCCCCCCCCCTGTTCTGGCATTAAGCAGGCACCACTACACCACACCTCTGCACCCCACTGCTTTTTATCCACACGCTATAGCTGGGATAGTTCTAGTGCTCTTTCCCTTTATCTCCCTTGTCTCCCCGAGGGACACCCACACCCCCCTGTCACAACGCTTTGGCAACCTGAAATCTGCCTCTGCCTCCTTTCCCTCCCCGGCCGGCGCACACAACACAACCAACACAGCACAAAATAGCACCAGAAAAATTTTAAATTGCCCATGACTTTGCTACAACCACTAGACTCCCACATTGATATCCCCAATGATATAATATTTGAGCTACAGTCACCCACGCACATCATGTCACCCACTACAGTATCCACCCACACCACCCCCAGGCTAAGTCCGGCAATAAATGCCGGCACCAGCCTCGGAGGCTCCTCGGGTGGGCTATCGCCATCACCAAACTATTCAGCCAGCAATAACGGCAACAACAGCGGCAGCGGCAACTACAGCACCTCCAACTACAGCACCAGCAACGACCACACCAGCAACAACCACACCAGCAGTGGAAACACCAGCAGTGGAAACACCAGCAGTGGAAACACAACCAGCCAGGGCTACTCTAACGACACATTTATAGCCCAGTACATCAAGTCATTAACGGTTAGAACCACTCTTCGAGACCACGAGCTATACTTTAACTCCATCGAGAAGCAACGAAAACTCAAACTGTTGGAGGTTTACCGCAAATACCTCAACAAATCAAAGCACATTCACCACCACAAACACTATAAGCAGTATGTAACTAGAGCCAGCCCGAAAATCTCACCGCCCCATGCCCCAGGCACGGAGGAGTTTAGAAACAAGGCGCCATCCCCATCAGTGGTGGAGCAGCCCGTGCAAAAGGATCCGCATAAACAGAAGCATCACCATGAGCAGCAGCAGCAACATAAGCAGCATCAGCAGCAGCCCGTGCAAAAGAAGGAGCAACAACAACACGTGCTGCCCACCCCGTCCGATTCCCGCCCTGTACGCCAAAGGCTAGCGCCCTCGATCAAAACATTACCACAGGAGTTTATGGACTGCCCAATAGACCACTTGATCAGCTTGATTTCCCGGATGTTGCAGTCCTTGATCAACCTAAATGACAAGTCGGTTCCTGCCTCCATATCCAGCCCCCCTGCCAATGCCAGTGCAGCCACCAACAACTTGTTGACGAGGTACCATTCACGCACCCCGCCCTCGATATCAACGCACACGTACCTCACCCGTTTGACCAAGTTTAACCATTTCAACCCCGCCACGTTGTTGACCACCATCTACTATATCGATTTGTTGTCGCACCAGTACCAGCCGTATTTCACCCTCAACTCGTGGACGGTGCACCGGTTCTTGTTGGTGGCGACCATGCTTGCGCAAAAGTCGATGGAGGACTTTTTCTACACCAACGACCACTATGCCAAAGTTGGCGGTGTTGCCCTTGGCGAGTTGAACTGTTTGGAGTTGGACTTTTTGAACCGGGTTGATTGGAGATGTATTCCAGGCAAGCAGCAGCAACAGAAACAAAAGCAGGAATTTTGTTCAATCAGGTACGCCAAGGACGTGCTAGACTTGTATTATTATCAATTGATTGAGTTGATGGGGAAGAACGCTCTGCATGACCATACCGACTCTTTGACGGTGCACTTTGTGAAGGAGACGGATTATGACATTGGTGTTGATGGAGAGGGGGACGAGGATGATGAGGATGATGAGGAGGATGATGAGGATGATGATGAGGATGATGAGGACGGCATGGACGAAGACGATGATTTCTACGACAGTGAGGACGATGAGGATGAGGATGAGGATGAGGATGAAGAGGGAGATGAAGAGGAGGACGAGGATGAGGAGAAAGTAAAACAAGTTCCGGGTGTTCCTACTTCCAAAACGCATCTCAGGGATGCTCCCTTGGCACCTGAAAAATTCGATTCCAATGGCAATAGTGTTGACGGGAGCTCGTCGCCTCACTTGAAAAGAAGACACAGTGAATACTAGCTGGGCTATAGCGATAGGATATAGTGATAACGGATATAGGGGATATTGACATATCCCTTGCAACAAAAAATAGAGAAAAAAAATAAAAGGTTTTGCGGTTGGAATAGAGTTTTGGAAATTCATCAAGGTGGTTTATACACATGGCGCAGCGTCAGGTTGGTTCTGGTGCGGGCGGCAGCCATATCTCTTGTAGCAATGACATCATCTTGCCAATTTAGGTTCCAGATCTCTTTGACAGTGGCTATGTTAAGATCAGACACGAATAATTCGGAGATGGTGTCCATCAGGGACTATTTTTCGGGCATTACGAGCCTGTTGTCAACACGGTGTAGGCAATCGGCCCCTCATTGATCAATCGGCCCTCCGCTTAACTTGTCTCTTGTTCCTAACCAGCTGCCGTTTTCCGGCTTTGGAAATGCAAATACTGATGGAAAAGGCTGTTCTTGGTGCTCCACTGGCACAACATCAACATCAACACAACAACAACACAACAACATCTACATCAACAACGGCAACAACATCAACATCAACACCACTTCCCCCC
>JAKTZW010000399.1:0-33354 GCA_030579015.1 Zhuliangozyma blackwelliae | reverse complement strand
CCTTTGCTTCCTTCCATCTCTCTGTCTCACTCCCCCCCACGCAAAATATATATAGTCAAACGTTTGGGGGGGGAACAACACCAAATTATTTTTAGTATTTTTCCGTGCGCCCCCCACCCCCACCCCCAAATAATGTTTTCAATTTGTGTTTGCGCTTTTTCGCTTAATAAAAAGAGAACCATCCCGCAATCGTCCGCAGTACTTGGCTTGTTCAACCTCCGCCGTTACAGGAGCTTACACAATTCACTCGGCCTCCCATTTCGCTCTCGCCCCCCCCCCACCACATCGTGCAAAGCCACATTCATTTTTTTTTGGCTTCTTCTGCTGTTGTGTTTTGGTTTTGGTTTGTTATTGTTTTGATTGTCGTCCTTTTTCTCTTTCCTTCCGTTTCCGTTTCATAACATCTGACTCTTGTGGGTTGTATGCAAACCTTGCTAAAAAAAACATATTTTACCCTTTTTGCGCGCTGCCATCGCCAAGTTATACTCAGCCAGGTGTGGCAAGGTAAAAAAATGAATCAGCAACAAGAGGTATAAGCTGTTGTTTGTGTGGGCATTTCAAGGCGGCGAAAAGGGGAGGGGAGGGGAGGTGAAACACATTTCCCTCCCTCCCCTGGTTATGATCCACTGAGGTGAGTCTTGCCCGCCCGAGCAACACAACAAGAGGCAACAGGATCGACAAGAGAGAAGTCCGCCTTGGGCGGAGCACAAAGGTGTGCAGGTACGGTCACGGGTGTTTAATATTCTTGAATCTGCAAAGCTGGTGGCTAGGGCCTGAAAGCTGGGCCTGGGCCTGGGCCCGGGTCTTGGCGCTGTTTTCTTGTTTGTGTTTTTGTTTTCGTTCTCTTGTTTTTGTTTATGTTTTCGTTGTCTTGTTTATGTTTTCTTTTCCTTGCTGGTGTCTGCTTAATCATTGATTATAGCCAAAGCTTTCTGCCAATTGGCCAAAATACACACATGTACATACGCGCCTTTTATCCCATCATGGGCGGCATCCCGCCCATGCCTCCGGGAGGACCTCCAGCACCACCAGCGCCGCCCTCCTTCAACGAACTTCTCCCCGCCTTCAACAACTCGTCACAGAGCAACAAGTTGGACGAAATCCCCGTGGCGGCACTAACGGCATTCCGCACCACCCGATACGAGTCCCACACGCCCTCGACAGTAGGATCCATCGGTTCGCCGCTCCTCAAATCAACCCCGACAATGTGGCCCTCGGCAATCTCATCCTGACAGCTGGAAATCGTCTCAAGCTGGTCCAACCCGGCATTGGCAGCCAATGTCTTGGGGATCGCCAACAAGGCTTCGGCAAACGCCCGCACCCCAGGCTTGTTCTTGCCCTTGAGCACTTGCTTGCTGCCAAGCAAGTGGCTGTTGCAACTCATCCAAAACGCCCCGGCCCCAGGCAAGATCGACTGGTCCTTGATAACATTGGCCACGGCTCGCAACCCGTCCCGGACCGCATCCTTGGTCTGCTGCAACGTGTGCGCATTCGACCCCTTGATCAATATGGTGGCAGACTTGGGGTCCTTGTTCTCGGTCACATATGTAAACTTATCCTCGCCAATGCTGTTTTCGTAAACGGCGCCGGAAAACCCCAAAATGTCGGGCGACAAGTCATCCACCGAGTTTTGCGCCTCGCCGCCCGTCACGAGCTGCAACCTCTCCATGTTTCTTCTCTTGGCTCGACGCAAGGCAAGGATCCCATTCTTGGCCAACACATCCAACGACATGGGGTCAATGCCCTTTTGGTTGATAATCACAAACCCATGGTCGGAATTGAGGTCACACACCTCGTTCTTCAACTCAATAATCTTTCTCAACTTGTCGTCCACAAATTTCCTCTCTGACGCCACCAACTTGTCGCGCTGCTCGGCCGAAGAATAGAAAAAACCAGAGTTCACCTCAGTCTTTTCATACTCCAACGACACATTCAAAATCAAAACGTGCGCATTCTTCACCGTGCGTGGCATGTCCGGGTGCCTGGCCCCGTGGTCCAACACCAACCCGCGCACCAACTCGGTCTCCTTGCTGCTCCCGTGCTGCATGGTCATGATCTCAATCATATGGAGGTCAAAGTTGCGCTGCTGGTCACCCTTTACCGTGAGCACCGCATCGGTAACAATTGGCGCCAACACGTCGGCCAACTCGGCATTCACCTTGGTAGCCAAGCTCGACCGCGCAATCTGCAACAAAAACTCGCGGTCAAACTCCTCCACCGTGGTCTTGAACTCGGAAAGGTACTTTAATGTCTCTTCGCGCGCCACCTCAAACCCATCAACAATCACCCGCGGGTGCACGCCCTCAGAAATAAACCTCTCGGCCTGCTTCAACAACTCGCCCACGAGCAACACCACGGTGGTGGTGCCGTCTCCCGCGATCTCGTCCTGTGCGGTGGCCGCCCGCGCAATCATCACCGCAGTAGGGTGCTGGATCTGCATCTCCGTGAGCAATACCTTGCCGTCCTTGGTCAATTTCAACCCACCAGATCCATCAACCAAAAGCTTGAGCGTCCCCTTGGGACCCAAGTTGGACGCAAGCACCTGCTGCAAGCCCTGTGCGGCAGAGATGTTTACCTGTAATGCCTGTCCACGACGGATCGACTCCGCTTTGGGGTTGAGTAGCTGAATTGATGAAGACATGTTGGTTGTGCTTCTGTTGGTTGAGCTTCTGTTGGTCCTTTTTCTGTCTCTCTCTGCTTTTTTTTTTGTTTCTTCGTTGTATAAAATTTTCCACCATCTTCTTCGCGTTTGAGCTGCACACGTAGATGAACCAATTTGTATCTGTATCAGTTTCTACCCCCCTCCACCAACACCAACACCATGACGGAAGTTTACATAGACGAGATCTTTAAGCCAGCACGAGAGTACCTTCACGGCAAGCAAGATGTGCGGGAGGAGGTGATTCGCTGGTGCCGCGATATAACGGCATACTCGAAAAAGGGCATCTTTTCATTGCACAGAAACCTGCCACGAGACCAACTTGCAGCCGAGCTCGTGCTGTACTTGGACGTGTTGAAGGACCGCTTGAGCAAAGTCCAGGCCGTTTTCCCCCACAATACGTACTTGAGGGGCACGATATCGGGGGCGGTGGAGGAAATGATTGAGTTTTTCACCTTTGCCTACTTCAAGTCAGCGGGGACATTGTTGCCATACCACGCGTTTGTCAATCTCCTCAACTTGCTCCTAACGGCCAACGACGGGGCCCTGGCTGTTGTGGGGGTTTTGTTGCCTGACAGAACCACCACAACCGCCACCACAACCACCACACCCACCACCATAGATTGTGCCACACACATAGATTTTGTTGACATTTCCGACTACCTCATGGGCATCTTTGACTGCACAGGTGAAATCATGAGGCTGTGCATTTCCCAGAGCTCGGGAAGCACGGGAGCACTAGAGGCGGTGGCAACATCCACGCTAGCGAGCTACACGTTTCTACGCGATTTGCACGCCCAGTGCTTGTTGTTGTTGCAATGCTACCCCGGTCTTGCTGTCAACCGCGGCGTGTTTGACAATGCGGCAAACTCAAAGGGCAACATTTCCTTTAAAAAGAAACTCGATGTGTTTGCCAGCAGCATCAAAAAGATTGAAACGTCATTGTTGGATATCCTCGTTAGTGATAAAGAAACTATATAGATTTGCTGAGTAACCATATACACCAATGATATGCTAAGGGATGCGAGGGACGGGGCCGCCGGGGGATGTCTCGGTACGCGCCGTCAACACCTCCACGCCATCCTCCGTCACCAACATCATATGCTCAAACTGAGCCGAGTACTTGCCGTCCTGCGTCACCGCCGTCCACTTGTCGGGCCACGACACATCTCTATACGTGCCCAAGTTCAACATGGGCTCGATTGTAAACACATGGCCCGGCTTGGCAATGCCAATGGCCTTGTTCTTGGCATAGTGCGGGATGTTGGGCTGACAGTGGAACAAGGCGCCGCAGCCGTGGCCGCAGTAGGTGCGCACCACGGAACAGTTGTTGGCGCTGGCGTGTGCCTCGATAATGTTGCCCAACTCTCGGTACGCAATGCCGGGCTTCACGTGCTTGATTGCCAAGTCGAGCGCTTCCCTCGTGGTCTCCACCAATCTCACCGTGTCCGGGTCGGCCTTGGCCTTGTCGCCAACGTAATAAGTCTCGTTCAAGTCGGCGTGGAAGCCGAGGTAGTACACCGACACGTCCAAGTTGATGATATCGCCGTCCTTCAACTTGTACTTGTCGGGGATCCCGTGGCAAATGACTTCGTTGACCGAGGTGCAAAAGGATTTGGGAAAGTTGTAGTAGTTCAACGGCGAGGGGTATGCGTTGCGCTTGACACACTCGCGGTGCAAAATGGCATCTAGCTCGTCGGTGGTTATTCCCGGCTTGATATGCAGCGCAGTAATGTCCAACACCTCTCTTCCGAGTTTGGTCACCTTCCGCACCTTTTCAATCTCCTTGGGCGTAAGCACGGGGATCTTGCCTATCCGGTCGTTTTTGATTTCGCTAATGGGTTTCCCGTGCTGGGCATAGTCGGGCAACTTTATATGCTTGGGAACCGCCCTTCTCGGAGTCAACGGGTAGTGTGGTCTCAACTCGCCAGTAAACTCAAAGTCGGGGAACGGGTTATAGTCTTCACTGCCGTCTTCGCCCTTGTGGGTGCCCTTGTGGATAGCCCACGACGATCTAAAGCAGTTTTGGTCGCAGAAAATGGTGCTCACGCCCTCCTTGAGACAAACGGGGCATTTTAAGCTCGATTCAGTTTCCTTCCCGCAGTGGGGGGCTGCACAAACGGTGGCCATTTTTCTCACGGGATATATCTATTGGTAATGATGGAAGCAAAGGAAAAGGAAGATCAAAAAAAAAAATTTTTTGTTCCGTCCCCAAATTCTTTTTATGTAACTCTTACACATAATCTTACTTTGCAAAGTATGCATCCACATCAACACCAAGGTTTTCGGGACCAAAGCTCAATGGGAGCAAGTCTTGTAAGTACACCTTGATCCAGTCGCCACTTTGGCCAAACATGAATATGGGTATGTCCTTGCTGAATTCGCGGATAAACTGGCGGCATATCCCACACGGGGTGATTGGCTCGACTGCGTCACCTGAGATTGCGATTGCTTTAAAGGTGTGGTGGCCCAGGGTTATAGCCTTGGTAATGGTTGTTCGTTCGGCACATATACCGGCTCCGTACGATGCGTTTTCGACATTGGCGCCGGAAACGTACTCGCCCGACGCTGTCAACAAGGTGCAGCCGACTCTAAACTTTGAATACGGACAGTACGCCAATGCCTTTGCTTGTGTGGGTGTGTGCGTTAGTATAAATGCAGCAAAGGGGAGGGGAGGGGCAGGTTCTCCAGCAGTGTGGTCGTACCTTCTAGCACCTTTTCCTTGAGCTTGATAAACTCGGTCTCGGAAAGTTCCTTATGATCCCTGTGTACTTCTACCGCCATTGTGTGTGGTTAAAGATTGTTGGAAGATTAAGGACAATTCTCGTGTCGAGCTGCGCGACAACACGACAAGAATCAAAATGGGAGGGGCACGGCACCAAAGTACAAACGCCAAACAAATGTAAAGAACACCAACCATGAACCGCTTCATCTCTGCACTCTCTACTTGTATCTATCTACTTTGACTTCTCTTCTCTCTCTCTGCTGGTGACCTTTTCTTGCCTTTCTTTCCTTTCTGCCTCCTCTGCCTCTGCCTTGACCATCCCGGTTGTACTTCCCCTCACGTGACCTTGTTTTTTTCTTTTTGTTTGGTCGAATTCTTCGCCACTCAAAACTTGAGAACCAACAAAGCTCCCCACCACGCACCACGCACGCACCACGCACCACCACCACCACCACAATGCCTACGCTAGAAGAATTGGAAAACGAAGACAATGTCGTGGACCAGGAAATCTTAAACTCGTCCACGTCCGACATTATCAACCGGACCAAGTTGTTGGACAATGACATCAAGGTGATGAGATCAGAGTCGCAGCGGTTGACCCACGAAAAGACCATGATGTTGGAAAGAATAAAGGACAACCAGGAAAAGATCAACAACAACAAGCAGTTGCCGTACCTCGTGGGAAATGTGGTTGAGCTATTGGACTTGGACGCCGAAAAGGAGGCCAGCGAGCAGGGGGCAAACATTGACATTGACGCCGCCAGAAGCGGCAAGTCGGCTGTGATCAAGACAAGCACGAGGCAAACCATTTTTTTGCCCATGATTGGTTTGGTTGATGCGGAGACATTGAAACCAAACGACTTGATTGGGGTCAACAAGGACTCGTACCTCATTCTTGACACGTTGCCGTCCGAGTACGACTCCAGGGTCAAGGCCATGGAGGTTGACGAAAAGCCGACCGAGGAGTACACCGACATTGGCGGGTTGGACAAGCAGATTGAGGAGTTGATTGAGGCGGTTGTGTTGCCCATGAAGCAGGCGGAAAAGTTTCAAACCTTGGGAATCAAGCCACCCAAGGGCGCCTTGATGTACGGGCCCCCGGGGACGGGCAAGACCTTGTTGGCAAGAGCATGCGCAGCCCAGTCGGGCGCCACGTTTTTGAAGCTTGCTGCGCCGCAGTTGGTGCAGATGTTTATTGGTGACGGTGCCAAGCTCGTGAGAGACGCCTTTGCCCTCGCCAAAGAGAAGGCGCCCACAATCATTTTCATCGACGAGTTGGACGCCATTGGCACCAAGCGGTTTGACAGTGACAAGAGCGGTGACAGAGAGGTGCAGAGAACAATGTTGGAGTTGTTGAACCAGTTGGACGGGTTTGGCTCTGACGATAGGGTCAAGGTGTTGGCAGCAACCAACAGAGTCGACACATTGGACCCGGCATTGTTGCGGTCCGGGCGGTTGGACAGAAAGATTGAGTTTCCATTACCTAGTGAGGAGGCAAGGGAACAGGTGTTGAAGATCCACGCGCGAAAGTTGCACTACGACAAGGCCGTCAACTGGAGAGAATTGGCCAGGTCCACGGACGAGTTTAACGGCGCGCAGTTGAAGGCGGTCACGGTGGAAGCAGGGATGATTGCGTTGAGAAACGGAAAGTCGATAATAAAGCACGAAGACTTTGTTGAGGCCATTGGCGAAGTGCAAGCCAGAAAGTCAAAGTCGGTCAACTTTTATGCGTAAGCGTGTTTGTCATTTTCCTATATGTATATATATGTATATACACGAGTGTACACATCCTAATTAGGCTTGCTTCTGTGACTTTTTCAACTCTTCTCGCAACTTTTGCGAGAACTTGTCCTGGTTGTCGTCGTCGTCCCAGTCTTCTTCCCATAAACTATCCTGCTGTATCTTGGAGGTGTTTGTCCATTTCCCTTCTTCTGGAAAGTCTTCAAACTCGTCGTCTTCCTCCAACGTCTTGATGACTTTGTTCTCTTCCTCTGCCGGCGTGGCGGCAGCTGGCTTTTCCGATGGTGCAGACATGTGATGGCTAGGCAATGGAGTGGTTGCTTCTGCTTCTGCTTCTGCTTCTGCTTTTGGTTCTAGTTCTGGTCCTGCTTTTGCTTCTAGTTCTGGTTGCCACTGGAGAAAAAAAAGTGAGTGTTGTTGTCCCAGCAGGTCACGTGGCTACGACCAAATTTGTTTTTTTTTTATCCCCCTTCTTTTCCTCCCTTCCCTTTTCCCTGCTTCACATTTTTTTTTTTTTTTACTCATCACAGATCATTGACAGTCTTTGTCAACACCACCAGCAGCTACTGGACCCCCGATCACACAACAGCAAATAACTCAAAAAATGAAGAAGGTTGTTGTTGATATAGCTCCCAAGTGCATCAAGGGGCTCGAGTTTGGGGCACTTTCTGCCAACGACATCATCTCCCAATCCGAGGTGGAAGTCACCACTCGAGACTTGTACGATCTAGAAAAGGGCCGTGCCGCCAAGGAGAACGGGGCATTGGACACGCGTATGGGGATTTCGTCAAACGCACTGGAGTGTATGACCTGTCGCGGAAACTTGGCATCGTGTCACGGCCATTTCGGTCATATCAGGCTAGCCCTTCCCGTGTTTCATGTCGGGTACCTAAAGAGCACCATCATGGTGTTGCAGTGCATATGTAAAAACTGCTCGGCGGTGCTCTTGGACGAACAAGCAAAGAGACTGTTTTTGGCCGAGTTGCGGAAACCAAACATTGACAACTTGAGACGAATGAAGATTTTGAAAAAGATCCTTGACCAGTGCAAAAAGCAAAGACGGTGTCTCAAGTGCACCCACGTCAATGGCGTGGTGAAAAAGGCCGCTAGTGGTGCGGGCCCAGCTGCTTTGAAGATTGTGCACGATACATTTAGGTGGATCGGCAAAAAGAACACGCCTGAAAAGGACCGGTGGGACCAGGAGTTGGATCTCGTGTTTGAGCGCAACCCCGAGTTGGAAAAGTTTGTTAAGCGTATCCACGAGGACTTGAACCCGCTCAAGGTATTGGCGTTGTTTAAGCAAATGACTCCCTCCGACTGCGAGTTGATTGGCATTGACGCGGCCAAGGGAGGCAGGCCAGAAATGTACATTTGGCGGTACTTGCCGGCGCCGCCCGTGTGTATCAGACCATCGGTCATGATGGATGCACAATCGAACGAAGACGACTTGACCGTCAAGCTTACTGAAATTGTGTGGACATCGTCGTTGATCAAGGCGGGGATAGAAAAGGGCATTTCCATCAACAACCTTATGGAACAGTGGGACTACTTGCAATTGTCGGTGGCCATGTATATCAACTCGGACTCGGCCAACCCAGCATTGCTCCCATCGGCGGGCGGTAGTGCCAAGAGCTCAAAGCCAATCCGCGGGTTTTGCCAACGGCTCAAGGGTAAGCAGGGGCGGTTCCGGGGGAATTTGTCCGGAAAGCGGGTGGACTTTTCCGGAAGAACCGTTATATCGCCTGACCCCAACTTGAAGATTGACGAAGTCGCCGTCCCTGACCGGGTGGCCAAGGTCTTGACGTACCCGGAAAAGTGTACGCGCTACAACCGGAAGAAGCTCCAGCGTTTGATTCTCAATGGACCCGACACGCACCCTGGCGCCAACTATGTGGTCAAGCTGCACGAGGCGGCCAAGCGGAACTTGCGCTTTGGTGACCGCGTCAAGATTGCCAAGAACTTGCAGATTGGCGATGTGGTGGAACGACACATTGAAGATGGTGACGTTGTCCTTTTCAACCGGCAACCTTCGTTGCACAGGCTATCGATCTTGTCGCACTATGCCAAAGTCCGGCCATGGAGAACTTTTAGGTTGAACGAGTGTGTTTGTACGCCGTACAATGCCGACTTTGATGGCGACGAAATGAACTTGCATGTCCCGCAAACAGAAGAGGCGAGGGCGGAAGCCATCAACTTGATGGGCGTCAAGAACAACTTGCTCACGCCCAAGTCTGGTGAGCCCATCATTGCCGCCACCCAGGATTTCATCACCGGCTCCTACCTAATATCGCACAAGGACTCGTTTTTCGACCGGGCGTCGTTGGTGCAGCTATTGTCGATGATGAGTGACGCCGATATCCAGTTTGACATTCCACCTCCAGCGATTTTCAAGCCGGTTGCGCTTTGGACGGGGAAGCAGGTGTTTTCCTTGTTGATCCGGCCAAACAAGAAATCCAAGGTGGTGATCAATGTTGACGCCAAGAACAAGACTTTCCACCCACCAGCAAAGGGGTTGCCCAACGAAATGTCGCCAAACGACGGGTATGTCATAATCAGAGGCTCGCAGATCTTGTCGGGGTTGATGGACAAATCGACGCTAGGTGATGGCAAGAAGCATTCGGTGTTTTATACAATCTTGCGAGACTATGGTCCGCACGAAGCCGCCGCGGCAATGAACCGAATGGCCAAGCTTTGTGCCCGGTACTTGGGCAACCGGGGGTTTTCCATTGGTATCAACGATGTCACGCCAGCCCACGAATTGAAACAGAAGAAGGAGTTGATGGTTGAAGAGGCGTACCTCAAGTGCGACCAGTTGATTGATTTGTACAACCGGGGCAAGTTGGAGACGCAACCGGGGTGTAATGAAGAGCAGACTTTGGAGGCCAAGATTGGTGGTCTCTTGTCCAAGGTCAGAGAAGAGGTGGGCGAGGTTTGCATTAGAGAGTTGGATTCGTTGAACGCGCCTCTTATCATGGCCACCTGTGGGTCCAAGGGCTCGACCTTGAACGTTTCTCAAATGGTGGCTGTGGTGGGCCAGCAAATCATTTCCGGGCACCGTGTCCCCGATGGGTTCCAGGACCGTTCGTTGCCGCACTTTACCAAAAACTCGAAAACGCCGCAGTCCAAGGGGTTTGTACGAAACTCGTTCTACTCGGGGTTGACGCCGCCAGAATTTTTGTTCCACGCCATTTCGGGCCGTGAGGGGTTGGTTGACACTGCGGTCAAGACGGCCGAAACGGGGTACATGTCGAGACGGTTGATGAAGTCGTTGGAGGACTTGTCGTCGCAATACGACAACACGGTGAGGAACTCGTCCAATGGCATTGTTCAGTTCACCTATGGTGGTGATGGCTTGGACCCCTACGATATGGAGGGCGACGCCAGACCCGTCAACTTCAACCGGCAATGGGACCATGCGTTCAATCTCACATACGACGCTAATGATACAGGATTGTTGCCGTACCAGATTGTGCGCCATGTCGATGAAACCTTGCAGCCCTTGGAGTCGCGGTTGATTAGGTACGACAATTTGGGCAATGTGGTGCACGAAGACAAGATTGAGTACATTGACCAGCAGGATGCAGAACGAGACTTTTACCAGTCCATTCGGGAGTTTGTCACGCAAAAGGCCGAACGGTTGGCGAGAATCAGGGGCAACCGAGGACTCCAGCCTTGCCTCACCGCGCCGTCCACCGGGGATGATGATATGGACATTGATGGTGACAACAACGACACTGTTGGTGCAATCAACCAGCTACTCAAGATCTCCACCAAAACAATTGACAAATTCTTGGGACAGTGTCTCTACAAGTATTCGCGCGCGCGTGTGGAGCCCGGCACGGCCGTGGGGGCGATTGGGGCGCAGTCTATTGGTGAGCCGGGCACGCAAATGACGTTAAAGACTTTTCATTTTGCTGGTGTCGCCAGTATGAACATCACGTTGGGTGTGCCGCGTATCAAGGAAATCATCAATGCGTCCAAGACCATCTCCACGCCAATCATCAATGCTGTGTTGGTGAATGACGACGACGAGATTGCTGCGCGGGTGGCCAAGGGTCGGGTGGAAAAGACGTTGCTTGAAGACGTGGCATTTTACATTGAAGACGTGTACAAGGACAGTCTTGCCTACTTGTCGATCAAAATTGACTTGGACACCATTGAAAAGTTGCAATTGGAGTTGACCATTGACAATGTGGCCCAAGCGATTAGAAACGCGCCCAAATTGAAGATTGGCGCCGGCGACGTTGCCGTGATGAGCAAGGATAGAATCAACGTGTTGGTTAGTGCGCCGTCGTCAAAGGACTTGAAGTCGGCCACCGACACTGGAAACGCGTTGTTTTTCCGGATGCAGCACTTGAAGCGAGTCTTGCCCGGCGTGTGCATCAAGGGCTTGCCAAACATTTTCCGGGCCGTCATCAACATCAAAGACGACGGCAAGAAGGAGTTGTTGGTTGAAGGGTACGGGTTGAGGGAGGTTATGAACACGGAGGGTATAGTGGGCACCAAGACCACGACAAACCACGTTCTTGAAGTGTTTGAAAACTTGGGTATCGAGGCGGCGCGGTCGTCGATCATCAAGGAGATCGACTACACCATGAGTAATCACGGGATGAGTGTTGATCCTCGTCATATCCAGTTGCTAGGCGATGTTATGACGTACAAGGGCGAGGTGTTGGGCATTACGCGGTTTGGGTTGAGCAAGATGAGAGACAGCGTGTTGCAGTTGGCGTCGTTTGAAAAGACAACGGACCATTTGTTTGATGCGGCATTTTTTATGAAGCAGGACAAGATCGAGGGTGTTTCCGAGTGTATCATATTGGGCCAAACAATGAGTATTGGTACGGGCTCGTTCAAGTTGGTCAAGTCGTCAAACTATGATGAGAAGGTGTTGCAGGCAAAGCCGCTGTTGTTTGAATCGTGTTGCGAAGTGGCTCCAGTTGCGTAGGTATGGAAAGAGAAGAAGAATGACATACAGAGAAAACATAAATAAAAATAAAAATGAAAACAAACAAAAAAAAGGCGTAGCGAACAACAACCCCACATGTCCAGAGACGGTACATTTTCGTATCTCCACTTGGATGACCCTAACAAGGTGTTGTATATGGAGCGGTGGAAGAATGAACCGCTCCCCTTTGATGATATTGAGACGCACGCTTTAGTGGAAGCGACGGCGAGCCAGTTTCCCCATTTGTTTGAAAACGACGACGACGACGATGATGGGAGTGGCACCCGAGGCGACGCGAGGTTGGCATCATTCAAGCAGTATCGCAATCTAAAACAGAAAGCTTGGAGCGACCTACGGTTGATGGAGTCGTTTCTCCAAGATTCAAAGTTGAGCCAGACTGTGGATAGGACGATTGTGCCTGGGGTGGAAATGAGCGACTTTTTAGTGGGTGAGGGCGGTGGCGACAATGCCGTGTTGAGAAACGATAGCATTCTAGATACGTCGTTGACCAGTGATTTGGGCGGCACAACCACCAATACGTTTATCAATGTGCGGTCAGCTTCCAACAGCCAATTCCAAACACCACGGCCAGGGAGGGTGAGACAAGTCAGTGTCGACAAGTTTCAGACGCCGATATCGAGAATCATGAGATGAGATGGGGTGGTGTTTACTCGTGGCGTTTTTCTTATTTGGTCGTCTACTTATTCAAGTCTACTTATTCAAGTCTATCGAGATTCGAGCTGCATCCATGGCCGTCTTGTGCTTGACATAGAATCTCAACCGCTTCTGTTCCAACTGGTTGCGGTTTTTCAATTTCACAGCGGCGAGCACAAATTGGGCCACGGCTTTGAATGTGAGTTTCTTATCATTGCCTCTTTGCTTTCCGGAAACGTATCCCGGATAGATGCCCAACGCGACCAAGTTGCTATTGGGGGCAAGGTGCCCCGCGCCTTGGATTGTGGTCATCAAGTAGTTGTATAGAAACTCGAGGTCCTTGACCTTGTTTCGCAAATCTTGGGTTCTGATTCGGTAGAACTTGCTTTCATTCTCCAACATGTTGAGATGGTCTCTGTCGTATTTGCCAACCTCTACCCGAAGATCGTGTGCACGGAGGGTCATTTTGCGGCAGTTGTTGGTCATTCTGTCCAACTCCGTTTCCAACTGGCTGATCCTGTGTTCATTGGCCATGGGCATGGGCTTCAGTTTTTCCAAAACCATTTGCGCTTCCTCTAGCCTCTTGATCTCCATCTCGTGTGCTCGTATCTTTGCCTCAAGCGTGCTCCGCTCTTCATTCTGTGATACCTTCAACTGACGCTGGCTTTCCTGGGCAGCCTCAACCTCCTTCTTTAACTTGTCAATGTCCTCGTTGGCAGTATGGAGCCTCAACTCCAACATTGCCTGCACCGCCGATGGCTCTTTGGCAGTGGCGGCCATCTTGGTGACGTCGTCCAACTCGCGCTGCACCTTGTCAACTCGGAGCTTGTAATCCTGGATGAGCTCCCTGGCATTGACCAAGTCTTCCTGCAAAAGTTGGTTCTCGTCACCGGCACGAACAAGCCTGGTTTCCAACTCGTATATATGCTGGTCGGACTTGGCTATAGCATCCTTTAGGTGTGCTGCTTCGTGTATGGATGACCTCGCCAGCAACTCGTCCTCCAACGAGTTGATAAGGTCTTGGTCGTCATCGTGCACGGCCCTCAACTTGTCATATTCGCTTGCAAGATGGATGAGCTCCCCCTCGACACGCCTCAACTCGGAGGCCAAAGCGCTTCTCTCTCTCTCGCCGTGGCCATTGGCGTGCAACAAGTCATCATCATCATCATCCTTCGCCAATTGTTTTCGCAAAAGTCCGATTTCATCTCTCAACCGCAAGTTCTCGGCCTCAAGTGACGATACCTCCTCATGGTGACTCGACCTTGCAGAAGAAAGGTCCTCCAATCGCCTTTTCGCTAGCTCCAATTCGTGCTCGATCATTCCCTTGTCAAGCTCACTCTGGCGCAAACATCGCTCCAACTCATCGACCTTGGCGCTCAACCTGTCGCTGTTGGTCTCAGCGGTGTTCTTTTCTGCTTGTAATCGAGCAATAGCCACGTCTTGGTCCCGCATATGGTTACCCCGGAGGCGCTCAAGCTCGTTGGCAGCTCTGGCTTTATCGTGCTCGAGATTGCTCATTTTCAATCTGCATTCTGCAACAAGCTCCTCCAACTCAATACACTGCTTCTGGTATCCCGCCACTTTTTCCTCAAGACCTTGATTGGCAAGTTCAAGCTGGTCTATGGTCCGGTTCAACTCTTTGACTCTGGAGTCGCGATCGTTGTTGACAAGCCCACTTTCTCGCTGCATCAGGGCAGCAGCAGCAGCAGCAGCAGCTCTCTCGGCCCGCTGGAGTTGGCTCTTGTAGTTCTCACACTCGTCTTCCAAGCTGGCAATCACTTGTGTGGCTTTGGCGGTTCGAGCCTGGGCTTGTGCCAACTGGTTGCGCAACGCGTCCACGTCTCGCGAAGCAACATGGTCATTGTGTGCCAATTTCTTTAACCTCGTTTTCAACTCGTCAATCTCGTCGTTTTGGGAGTTGATCAAATTGTCCTTTTCTCTCAACTGTCTCTTGGCGTCGTTGGCACTTGACACCTTGACGCTGGCAACGTCGTTTTCGATATTTCTCACTTCTTGTGATTTCACTGCAAGCTGCCTCTCCAAGTCTTTAATGTCGTGGAGCTGGGCCGCAATCGTTTGCTCCAAGTGTTGGTTTTTCTTTTCCACAATCGCCGCAATCTCTCTAGCTTCTTCCAACTTGGCTTCCAACTCAGCAACGGCGTCGGAATGGTACTTGGCTTGAGACTCCTTGGCGTTTGC
Source organism: Zhuliangozyma blackwelliae (assembly GCA_030579015.1). Classification (NCBI taxonomy): domain Eukaryota; kingdom Fungi; phylum Ascomycota; class Pichiomycetes; order Serinales; family Debaryomycetaceae; genus Zhuliangozyma; species Zhuliangozyma blackwelliae. The sequence continues at coordinate 18,432 of JAKTZW010000399.1, read as the reverse complement.
GTGTTGGGCGCTCTGCTGTTCCTTCAACTCGCGAATCGTGTCGGTGTGCTTGTCAATTTGTCTCAATAGCTGCTCGCGTTCACGCTCGGCTTGGTTCAAGTGCTCGGCGTTTTCAATATTCTCTTGCTGCAAATGGCGCAACTCGCTGATCAACTCTTGTTTCTCGTGCTGAAGTTCACTCTGAAGTTCTTGTTGCTCTAGTTGAGCCTGTTTCGAGTGGTGGGCGCTGCGCAACTGGTCTTTCAACTCCCGATTCAAGGCAGCAAAGTCTTGCACTTCCAAATCCTTTTGTTTCAAAGCAGCTCGCAATTCCCTAGCAGCAACCTCCAAATTCTCCTTGTTTTCACTGTCGTGTTGTAACCTTTGTATCTCCAACTGCAATCGAGACACTGTCTCTTGAAGTTCGGTATTTTGCATGCGCACTTGCTTCTCGTCCAACGGCATATTCTCCAACGTGCGCCGCAACTCCAAATACTTTAGTTTCCACGTCATGTTCTCGGCCCGCAACTCCTTCAAGGCCTGCTCCGACTCTTGTGCGGCAATGCCGCCGTCGTGGATGAATTCGCGTGGCGGTGGTCCTCCAGCGGCTGAGCTCTGCTGCAGACGGGGCCTAGCTGCAGACACGGGTTGCGCAGAATCTCTTCCATCCCAATCGCCATCCTCCTCAAAGTCCGAAGCAAACAGGCTAGTGTCGTGTTTGCCATTATGCTCGGCTAGCGGCTTGAACAACCTTCTCTTTTCAAACATTTCGTTGGATGTGTTGGGTTCTTGCGGGTACGAGTGAAACACCTGGAACAAGGGCTTTTGGCCTAGCGGGGTAAACTCCAACTGTTGTGCTTTTCCATTTCTTCGGGGGGTTCCCACAATGTCTCTGATGAATGCCATTGGGTGGTTCCTTGTTGAGTGGTGTGTGGGGTGTTACCTCTTTGTTTACGCTTCATTTTTATAAAAAAAAAATGTAAACAAATGGCAACGACGCGCACAAAAAAAGAGTTGGTCACGTGATGGGCAACCGGTCCCAATGTGTTCAGCCCTCCTACCCACCATCACCTCCACCACCACAGATCAACATTGCAAAGAGTCAGATCTCAAACCCCCCAACCCATTCGGTTAAAGTCGCCATTGGGGGTAATCTCCAGTGCATGTCCTCTACTACTCGTTGATGTTTTTCTCCTAGTTCTAAACAGTGATTTCCTCTGGCGGCGAGAGATGGTTTAACCTATCATGTTCAACACCTCATCTTCTACTCATTCTACATTATCTTGTACCCGTCACCAAACATGTTTCACCACCTAGAGTATTCCACCCTATAGATGCCCTCACAAGATGTCACATTTTACTCGAGATATTGGTGAAAAAAAAAAAAAAAATTTCTCTATCAAAACTTCTATTTACGGCACAATGTCATTAACGGCGTCTTGGAAATCCTGCAACGCCTTGAGGGCTTCGCCCGATACAATAGATCTCTTTGCCAATTCAACACCCTGCTTCCAATCGGTTGTCAACCCGGAGACAACAGCAACCGCGGCGCTGTTCATCAATATGTAGTTCACCAACGGGTGGTTGTTGGTGCCATCAACCACTTCGTACTGCTTCTGGTCCTGTCGCAAAATGTGCAACAACACCTCGGCGTTTTCTTGCGGGGTCCCCGACAAGACAGTGCTCAACTCGTGCTCGGGGAGACCAAAATCAGCAGGCGATAGCCTTCCGCGCTTGATCTCGCCATCGCCTTCAATCAACCAGTACTTGGTGTGGCCAACGGGAGATATTTCGTCCAACACAACTTCGCCAAACACCACCATGGTTCTTTTGTGCACCCTCGAAGTCTTGGCCAAGATCGACGCCGCGTGCGCATACGACTCGCCCAACTTTTCGCTGTACACCCCCAACACTCTCGCCCTAATGGGAATTGGGTTTATCAACGGGCCCAAAATGTTAAAGATGGTGGGAATGCCTATTTGCGACCGGACGTGCGTCACCACACCCATGCCGGGGTGGAAAGATGGCGCGAAAAGAAAGCAAAACTTGGACTTTTTCACAATTTCGGGAGTCGTCTCGTTGGTGATGTGGGACAAGTCAACGCCCAACGACCTTAGCAAGTCGCCCGAGCCCGAGGTGGAAGTGCTCGCCTTGCCGCCGTGCTTGCACACGGGCAACCCCATGCCGGCAGCTACTATGGCAGAAGAGGTGGAGACATTGAAGGTGTTTTGGCCATCGCCTCCAGTCCCAACAATGTCAATGTACCCTTCGGCATCCACATGTTCTGCGGGCACTGTCTTGGCAAACTTGAGCACAGTTTTCACGGCAGAAGCAATGTAGTTGGCCTCCTGGTCGAGCCCTCGCGTCCGCAATAAGGTGAGAAACGCTGCCGTTTGAATGTCGGACGGCACGCCAAGAAAGATACTCTGCAAGGCCTCCGACAATGCATCTGGCGTCAAGCTCGGTGGTTCCAGCATAAGACTCTTGATGTACAGAGTCAAAGCATTTTTGGAGGTATTTGATGCCATGCTGGTGGAAATGCTGTTGTTGCTAATGCTGATGTTGCTAATGCTGATGCTGTTGTTGCTGTTGTTGCTGATGCTGTTGTTGTTGACGCTCTCGCGAGTAGGTGCTGAGTGTGGCTGGGAAGAACCGGGACCGTTACCCATCTATTATAATGGGAGAAACTACAATACTCGAAATTTTTTTTTCTTGTTTCATTCTTTCATCTTGACGGCCGAAAATGAGTCAATAGAAAAGACGTGCACACTGGCCAAATGTTGCATTGCTTATTACACCACCTCCACTGCGAGACTAACCTCCTTATCGGCATCGATATAACAGTCACAAATGCACCAGAGGGTCAAGTCATGTTTTCCCCGCGTGGGTATAGTAAACTCAACGTCAAACGATTGGCTGGTGTGGGCAATGCTGACCTTTTTGATCGCATACAACTGGCGCGCTTCAGCATCGCCAAGCACCAACCACCACGATTCCTCCTTGGCCGGGAAATGCAGGGTTACCGCCTCCAACAGCTCCATCTCCTCTTCGCGCCCAAGCACCACACTGATCTTCTTGGCTTCGCCGGCAACAGTGGCGCCCGTAAGCTCGTATGAAACCTCGATGTTGGGGTACTGGTTGACAAACAACGCCACCATGTTCAACTCGGCGCCCTCCAACTGCATGATCTCGTCACGCTCCTCGTCCTCCAACGACATTATATCGTACACCGTCTCCACCTTGTGCTCCTTGCACCGTTGTAGAATGGCGTCGCTAAAGTAAGGCACTTGTTTCAACGGGTACTCCGAGCTCCACACTGCTTGCACAATCATCTGGGACAAGTCCATCGCCAACATTGCATTGAGGTGCCCTTCGCTGGAAAGCGAATCGACACAGGCATTCAAAATACCAATAATCTTGCCGAGAACAAGCTGTAGGTCGCCTTGCAAATCAAAGGGGAGGCTGATCCTCGATATGTGCGCTTGCAACAACACAAACGCCTTGAAGAACGGGGATTGGTAATCCGCCTCGCCGCTGTACTTGATCGGAACGCGCTGCTGCAACTTGGCCAAAGCTTGCTCCTCACCTTCTCTTACTGGGATCGACCCAAACTCAGCCGCGCTGGTAATCACCTGCACTATATCCCTGATTTTGCTCTTGGCCCCAAGCCGGCTGAACAACGACACCGTCTCAAACGACAAGCTGTAGTGTGATGCAATCATGGAGTAGTTGGTGGGAGAAATAAGCTCCTCCTGCTCGTCGTCTTCGATAAAGTCGCCCTTTTCCAAGTCGTCCAATACGTTTTCAACCAAATCGGAGAGGTATTCTGAAACGCCCACGGCAGAAGTGTCCCTCAAACCATAGAAGCTGGGGTTCTTTAATAGTCTGCGGTAGAAATAGGTGTATGTCAACAAGTCAATACAATCTTGCCGCAGCTTGACAATGCCCGTGGCAATAGCAGCGAGAAAGAATTCATGAAGCGACGAGGTGATTAAACTCTCAACCGCCAATCCCAGGTTCAAAAAGGCACCGTAGAAATCAACAGTCGTGGAATTGGTGTAGACGTGGACAGTGCCGCCATCACTATAACCATCACCACCAGCACCACCACAACACCCAACCATTTCGTAAATGTCGTTCAACGAGTAGTCAGCGTGCCGGTGTTCAGACCCTTCGTAGAACTGGGTGCCAGCAACCACCACGTGGTCGGCAACAGGCGCGTACCGCGACGTATCTCTGGTGGCGAAAACCACGCCAATTGTCCTGGCCTCAAACAACTTTTCAACAATCAACTGGTCTACGCGGGCCATGTTTCCATAGTATACCGCCACCCCACCACGCAACAATTCCGCTAGTGTCTGGTCTTGCACCCGAGAAATGTACTTTTCAATTTGCTGCAGGTCAAAGGTTTCAGAGCCGTGAAGGAGTAGTAGTAGTTCACGCGCCAACTCAACTGCCCGGCTTCGCGAAGACGCAAACACCACGGACAGCCGCTTTTGCACCCACTTGGCCCGCAACTGCTTGGCGAGCTTGACCGGTTCTCCCACGGCGAGCTTGATTTCGCTGAGTTTGTGCTCTCTCGTTTGCAGCGGAAAGTTGAAAATCTCACTCTTTTTCACGCCAATCCAGTCGGCCAAATCACGACAATTCGACACGGGACTGGATAACGCCACAATGCGCACGGGGGAGTCTTGCCATTGTGCCGTCAACATGCGCACCCGCGTGACAAGGGTCTCGTAACTGTCCACAAGATGCAAATCATCCAAAATCAACAAATCAATCGACTTGAAAGCCCTCTTTGTCTTCCAGCGCTTGGTCAACATATTAAACTGGTCCGGCGTAGCCAACACCAAATGGTTTTCGTTAACCACAGATGTGTTGGCGCGCAAGCTGTTTTCGCTATCCACCAACTTGCCGACTTGCTTGTCGAGCGACTGAAACTTTAACCACGCTTTTGATAACCGGTTTATCACTTCTTGGCTCGGGTTGAGGTACACCACGCGTCCCCTGCCTTGCATCCAGTGGTTGAGTATTGCCAACTCGGCGCATACAGTTTTCCCGTCGCCCTTGGGTGACGCAATAAAACAGTTTTCGCTGCCATTGTAAACAGTGTCAAACACGGTGGATTGCAAATGGTTAAATGTATCAAATGCAAACAAATGGGCGTGCCCGTGGGTGCGCAGGGTGGGCACTAGCTCGGCGCTCTTTTCCACATAGTACTGCGACGACTTGGGCACGGCAATGTCGAGCATCACAGGAACTTTCCACGCACAATGCACCCAATTGTTGCTCACAAAACTCACAAGCATATTGGGAGCAAGCGGCTCGTGCAAGGGCACGATAAACTCGACAATGTGTGGCTTGTTGACATTGTTGCGCTTGACCGTCAACACCTGGAACTGGAGGAGCTCATTGCCATTGCAATCTTCTAGAAACACGTTGAATGTCTCTTGCGATCCGTGCACCGCCGGGAGCCAGTCCCATTCGGGCACGGCCTCGACCTCTACCCGCAAATAGTCTTGGCTGATTGGCTGCACCATGCACTGCAAAGTCAACCTCGGAAACGAATGGATAAAGTCGTGGGCAACCTTTGCCGTGCCTGCCTTCAAATTGAGTGCCTCGGCTAGTTCCTCCACACTGAGATGAAAGTACCTGTTCCACGGCAAGTGCGACATCTCGGTGGCCTTGATGACCTGCAGCGGGACGGTGGCGCCAAACTGTCTCAACGGCGAGTTGTTCAACCATACCCTATTGTCCACCATCTTGCACAAGTTGAGGGTGCACTTGGCCAACGACGACCACCGTTTGAGAACCGAGATGTCGTACAACGCCCGGAGCAACCGCCCCGCCGATTGGGTAATGTAGATCATGTCAGAAATTAAGGCGTACCCCTCCAACCCCAACCGTGACACGTACGCTTGGAGCAAGATGTTGATCTTGCTGGTGGGCTCGTTGGGCGTCTCTCTGATTGGGATCGGACACTTGTCCATGAGCTTGGTAATCTCCAACCGCTCTTCTTGCCGCACGGGGATGTATTTAAACTCCCCCGAGTTTGAAAACACCCTCAACACGTCGCTTTCGGTGTGCCACGGCTTCAAGGTCTTGCCGTACATGTTTATTGTTTCGTGGTTGATGTAGTAGTAGGAGGCGATTTTGCCCAACTCGGTTGGCTTGACGGTGTGGGCTTGCGGGTCATAAACAACCAACTTGTGCTGGTGGAGTATGCCCAAGGCAGTGTGCACCAAGTCGGCCCGACGGTGGTACAATGTCGGGTCGCGGTCAAAATCATAGTCTGCCTCCACTCCGTACATGGCCGGAGACTGCAACATGCGGACGAAAAAGTAGGTGTAGCTCAACCACTCGACCCCCTCTTCGAGCGTGGCGATAGACCCTGCCACCACCTCGGCGTTGATGTTGTCCACCAACTTGTGGATCATCTGGGACTCAATGGGCAACTGCTGGTTCAATATCGCCAAGTAGTACTGCACCTCGTCCTGCGACGTTATAATGACACCCTCACCATTCTTGTCGTACCTCGGTCTCCCGGCCCTCCCGAGCATCTGCAATATATCTTGCGGCGAGAGCTGGACCCAGGCGCCAATTTCGGGCGAGTACGTCTCTGTCCCCTTGATGATGACTGTGTGGGCCGGGAGGTTCACCCCCCACGCGAGGGTGGCGGTGGACACCAACACCCGCAAGTGGCCCTGGGCAAACAAGTCTTCGACTATGCCCCTGTCGTGCTTGCTCAAACCGGCGTGGTGCACGCCAAAACCGGAGGGCAAGATTTCTTGGAGCCCCCTGTTTGACGTCGACGCCGCCTCCTGGGTCAAGATCTCTTTGGCACCAAGCGTCTCCACAAGGTTGATGCCAAGGTCGCTGGATGATAGTTTTTCCGACAAGTACCGTGCGGTGGTGACTGTTTCCTTTCTCGAGTGGACAAATATAATGAGCTGGTGGCCCCCTTGCAAGCTATTGCACATTCTGTCGTAGCACGCCTCGTTTGTTGCCGCGACGCGCTTGATGGCCTTTTGCTCCTTGATGCCAACGTACTCCTGCTGGAGTGGGCACGGACGGTAAGAGGCATCAAAGTAAAACAAGCCTTGCGGTTCCACGCGTATAAACTTTGCCACGTCGGCGTAGTTGGGCAATGTGGCGGAAAGACCAACGATGCGCACGTCAGCAGCAGCGAAAGCATCACCACCACCACTAGTGGATTCTGCCTTTCGTATTGTTCTGCTCACTATACTCTCCAACACCGGTCCTCTTTCATCGTGCAACAAGTGGATTTCGTCAATGATGACTAGCCGAACAAGGCTGACGTAGCTCGGGTCCTTCCTGGTGATGATATCCCACTTTTCCGGCGTAGTGACAATGATTTGGGTTTCCATAATCTGCTGCCTCGATAGGGTGGAGTCACCCGTCAACTCATTGACAACCAAGCCGTACGTCGGGGTCAATCTTCTTTGGAACTCGCGCATCTGCTCCTGGACCAATGCCTTTAGCGGAGCAATATACACAATTTTGAACCCCTTGGAAACCGACCCATTAGCTTTTCTAAAGTGGGACAATGTCCGGAGCACTGTCAACATGGCGACGTTGGTTTTGCCGGCACCGGTGGGGGCGCAGATCAAGAGGTTATTGTCCGTTTCAAAGGCTTGTGGATAAATCTTGGATTGGATTCGGTTAAACGACGTGGTTTCGTTGCTGGGAAACGCCTCCCGGGCCCACTCAGGGAGGGCTGTCACCTGGAGGATTTCATCATCCGAGGCGGCAGGCCGCTGGGGCGGCGGGACCGTGATGATGTCGTACAACGGTTTGTTTTCCTGAAACGATCCCTTTGGCAAGATGACTTTGGTGCTATCGATATTTGCTGAAAACGAAATCTTTTCCAAACTGATTGTTTGTAGTGGTCTTTGGGCCTGTTTTTGTTTCTTTGTTGCAGGTGTGGTGTCTTGAGCCACTCGCTTTCTGGTTGTTGCATGTTGTAGGTCCTCTTGTAGGTCCTCCTCTTGTAGGTCCTTTTCTTGTTGGTCCTCCTCTTGTTGTTCATCCTCTTGTTGTTCATCCTCTTCTAGATCCTCCTCTTCTAGAACATCCCCCTCTTCAGATTCATCAAAGTCAACAGCCACTAGTTCGCCCTCTTCGTCCTTGCTCGACTCCATTCTCGACTGCACCAACTTGTCGGCCAAATGTATCAAATCGTGCAAGTCAATGTCGCTGATTGTGGTTGACAAGAGCTCCTGCAACTCGTGCCGTTTCATAGCCACCGTCAACTCAGAGTCACTCAACTGGTCGATGGCCACCTCGGTTGCCGACCGGATCACTTCGTGGCTCGAGTCGGGCAAGAAAGTCCTCACTTTGGTAAGAATGGCCTCAAATAGTTGGTCGGTGGCCGGCTCGGCCTGTGCGTCAGCCTTTGGTTTTGTTGGTTTGTCTTGTTGTTGCGGACGGTAGTTCAGCCCCATTTCCCGCACAGAGATCTTTCCAGCCATTGACTGGGCCGGGACTTCTTGCACAGCCCTGACTTTCAGCCGGATCATCTTACTGGCGAGCTCCTTCTGACTGTAGGGGTTGCTAGGCTCAGACATGCTGGGAGATGAGTTGGTTGAATGTAGAGCCTTTCTTTTTTTTTTTTGGTGTATTTTTCTTTTGTTGTGCTTGGTGTTGTTAGTTCTGGTTCCTCATTCACGCACAAACATTACCATTTCTAAATACAAGTACGCTATCCTTTACTTAAACCTAGTAGACCTTGTTCAAAAAGGTCTTGTTCTTGAAATCCCACGAGTCGTCAGAGATTCTTCCTCTCAACACGGGAATCTCTGAACCTGGAACGTAGACGTCCTCAAACAAGATATCCATCTTGGCTTCGGGTGGAGAGTCGGCTTCAGCAGCAGCAACTTGCTCGTCGACGTACTTTCTAGCAGCCTTGTCGTACGACTTGATCTCGTCCTCGCTGGCAATGTTCTTTTCCAACAAAACCGCCTTCAACCCGGCAATAGGATCGTTTCTCGATCTCATGTGCTGGACTTCTTCTCTGGTTCTGTAGGTGGTACCGGGGTCGGACATGGAGTGGCCACCATATCTATAAGTTTCGTACTCAAGAACAAGCGGACCATTACCTTGCGCAGCCCAGTCCTTGGCAAATTTGGATCCTTGGTACGTGGCCAATGGGTCCATACCGTTGATCTTCAACCCGGGAATGTACTGGCCTCTCTTGTAGTACTCAGTCATGGCGGAGGATCTGGCAGCAGCAGTGCCCATACCGTACTTGTTGTTCTCGCAAGCAAACACCACGGGCAAGTTCCACAACTTGGCCATGTTGTAGGCCTCAAACACTTGACCTTGGTTGGAGGCACCATCACCGTACAAATCAAAGCAAACACCACCGTCGCCCTTGTACTTGTGGGAAAACGCCAAGCCAGCGCCCAATGGGACCTGGGCGCCAACAATACCGTTACCACCATAGAAACCGGTGGTGAACATGTGCATGGAACCACCCTTGCCGTGGGCAATACCCGATCTTCTGCCCATCAACTCAGCCAACACTTCCTTGACCGAGGCGCCCCTCATAAATGCAAACCCGTGGCATCTGTAGGAAGTAATGACGGTATCGGTCTTGTTGATGGCATTCTCAATACCAACTGCGATGGCCTCTTGCCCCACAGACAAGTGGCAAAACCCTCTAATCTTTTTGGCCTTGTACAAAGCGTCAGCGGCCATCTCCATTCTTCTGATAATGATCATATCCTTGTACATCTGCAACAAGGTTTCCTTTTCGGTTTCAAACTCCAATGCTGGGACCTCCAAGTTGTAGCCTTCAAAGGAGCTGGCTGGTAAAGTGATGTTTACCAAGTCACTGGATGAAGTTGCCATGGCTCTCTTGGCGAAGCGGGAAGCCGCAGCGCCGACCAATTGACGACAAGTGGTTGTGGTGTACATCGTTTGCTGTTGATCTGCTAATAGCAAGTGTGTACTCTTTTTGGTTTTTGTTTCCCTTTGGTTTGTTAAAGCCAAAAAGAAAAAGAAGAGAAAAACACCCAAAATTTTCCATCGACGGAACGATGTCCCCCACATCCACGCCGCAGCACAAAGATATCCGACGTGTAGAAAAGTATCTCAAAGTGGTCATGTGACGTGAATTACCCGATTAGGCACATTCGTATAAGAAAAACTGCCGCAGGCGTTGCATAATTCGAAACACCTGGCCCCTTCAAGCTGTTTTCTGTTTTCTGTTTTATTCTCCTTCCTTTCCTTTCTCTTCTTCCTTCTACGGTTCTATAACCAGCAATGTTTCCAACAACACCTGAACCTGCCGAAACCAAAACGAAAAACAAGAGCAGCTGGAAAGACCGCTTCAAGAGCAAGTCGCCAGGGTCTCCCAGAAGCAAGTTGTTGGGATCGCCAAAGAGAATCTCTTCACCCATGAGTGCAATTAGTGCACCGGTTGGATTCTCCCCCATGCGCACACCCACAACCCCTTCTCCTCCTCATCCTCCTCCTCCTCCTCCTCCTCCACAATTTCATCCACCAACAACGCTGCCCCAGTATCGGTCCCACCAAGAAACCTTTTCCTCCGACCCATTTCGCAGCGCACCGGGAAGCAGTGCCGGTTTGAATACATCGTTTGCCAATATCCTTAGCAGTACCAGACCACTGGAAATGGAAATGGAAATGGAAATGGAAGAGACAAAGAAACAAGTACAAGAAGAGACTGCCGTCACCGAAAAGTGCTTTATTTGCACCGAGCTTCTTCTGAATGTGCTCGAGTCGGAACGAATCTTGAACTTGTCGTGTGGAGATTCGGTGCACTGCGAATGCTTCAAAGCCGTGTTCCACGGGGACATTGAAAGACTCGGTAGTGGACACACCCGGGGGGTACCAATCTCGTTTGGCAACCACTTGTGCCACGGCAACCAGTGCAGAAACACAAACAAACCAGTAAAAGTTGACCCGGAATGCTGGTACCTCATTGCCCACCAAAGAGTGAGTCTCGTCCCCAAGCGAGTAGCACCGCCTCAACCACCACGACAAGAGACTGCTCCTGCGATTGCAACTGCAACTGTCACTGCTCCTGCAACTGTCACTGCCACTGCCACTGCCACTGCCACTGCCACTGCAGCTGCAACTGCCGCCCCTGAAAAGCAGCAGCTTAGTGCATCACCACCAACAAGACGGGCAACTTTCAACTTTAGTGCCTTAAAGTCAACCTTGGTCGCCAACACTGAACCAAGGGATTCATTGGGCCCAGCCATGTCCACCAAAAGAAACAGAAGCAGAAGCAGAACTGGAGAAAGCTTCTATGCAAGTCTGGATTTAGACTCCCGCTCCCCCTCGCCAGATGCCACAATCTTGACAATTTCATCCGCCGGGATTGAGGAGCCTGAAGCCGAAAGGACAAGAGAGAAGCTCGTCAAGTTCTTGTTGGCAAACTGCCCCAAACCTGTCCTCTCCAAATTGGTCACCTGGGGTCGGCTCCGAGTGGCCGACAAGTTGTCAGTATGCGTTGGAGGAGTGGGGCATCACTTTCAAACCATGTACGTCTACTTGTTTGACAACTACATGGTAATTTGGAGTACGCAGCAAGAACACGACCTCGTGGCGGTGCCGACTAAAAACATTCACATTTCGTCCAAAGGGTCGGTCCTACAAATCAACAATGCAATTCTAATGACATCCGCATCTTCCAAGGTGCTTGAAACATGGGTTGTTGCTGTAAGCGACCAAAGGTTGGAGATCCCGGCAAATGTCATCACGTCTTCGATAAACATCTATGGCGACGACCACGACCAGCAAAGTGTCGGAAACTCCACCACCAGCACCGTCATACCAGCCGTTGTAGACAGTGATGTAGCGTCCGACAATGTTGACTCCAACAACAACGACAATTCTTACAGCGGCAACTCCAGCGATGTCGACTCCGACAATGAAGCCATCCAAGAAGCGCTAAAAAAGACTAGTTCCCCCAACCACTGGCAAGAGTTGATTATCAAAATCGACAATGCTTTACCTTAGACATTTTAAAACCTATCCATCTCCGCCAATATACCGCCCACCCACTGGTCTCTATCCTGCCGCGATTTCGCCATAAACATAATACTCTTTCCCGTAACGCCGAGCTTGCCCACCATCTTTACTAGCCCGGGGTTCTTTTCGCCAACCGGATCTTCGTTTTGGAAATGGCTAATTGTCCGCTTCTTGCCAAACCACAACGTAAAACACAACAAGTGCTCTTCCTCCATCGACCGCCACCCATCGGGCTGCACACGAGGAACGGCATGCTTATCTAAACTAGTCCCACGCGACTCGCTACTGGAATCAAGAAGATCCATCTCGGCCAACAAGTCGGAGTAGATGTAGCATTCGGCAAGGGGCAACGTCAAGTAGTGCTCAAAAAAGACAGTCTTTTTCCACGCACCAGTGTTTTTGGACCTCTTGAAGGTGTGGTAGATTATGAGGAACCCGGGACAAAGAACAGCATAGTGCTGGTTGTACGTTGCGTGTTTCTTATTCTTTTGGTACAAGTACCCGCTTCGTAGAATGGTCGAGTTCGGGAGCAGCATGGCATTGGCATTGGCATTGACCCGCGCGTCCGCGTCGGCGTGCTGGAGCTCCAACGTGTTGAGCTCGTCCGGAGCATTTGAGTCGATATTCTTGCCAATGCCAAGCACGGCCGTGTTTCGAGCTCGCATAACCACCTGCCTCAACAACACGTCTTGGTGCCCTCGCCAGTATTGGACCAATACGTTCAAGTGCTGTACCCACTGGTCGCGAACGCACCGGTTGGGAGCTTGTAGCTTGATGGCAGCGCCCGTGATTAGCAGAATCTCAAAGCAGGAGTCGATAACCTCTTTGTTGTCAACGAGGCCCGGCTTGGAGTACCAGAGCGTACAAGTGAGCAACCGCTGGGTCTTGGAGACCTCGCCAGAGGAGATTGCTTTAACTCCAGCAACGTCCCTCAAGTCAACCAACCCTTCTGCTTTCACCACATGCTGGACCCGTCTCTCGATTTCGCCAACGCAGGCGCTGTCGTGCGATTCAAAGTCATCAGTGCCCAACCACTCGATACGGCCCGTTGAGTCAAGAGGATACAAGCAGTGTTTGTAGACTGTAGGGTACTGCGCGTCCGACGCCAAAGTACCCTCGCATGGCGGGGGAAGAGACGGCGGCGGGGTGGCTCGATAGTACTTTGTGAAAAACAACAAGCTGCCGTTGGTGTAAAAGTACGAAATCTTGTGAAAGTCGCGCAACACCGACTTGTTGTGGCCCGAGGTGTTTGTTAACCTAGCGAGGAACCCCTCGATCGGCAACGGCGCGCCAAGGTCGACTTCGAGGTCTCGGTACTCTAGCTGGAGCGCGGGTGTGTACAACGCATTTTGGATATAGAACAACTCACTCGACACCGACGCCCATTCCAATCTGTCGTAGCCGCGAAAGCAAAACCAGCCCCCTGGTGGAGCCGTAATGTTTGCGTGGCCATGGCTCATCTTTTGTTTGAGGTACAGTGCCAAATCGTCTTGCTGGACCTCGTCGTGCCCGCACCCCCGCCCCCGCTGGTGCACCAATACGGCTTCATCATCACCGGAGGTGAGAAACTTTTTGAGTATCGTGTCAGGGACCCGCACTTTATAAAACCGCTGCACTCGGGGCACAAATATATTAAACACCAGGCTCAAATTCTGCCCCAACGACTGCTTCAAGTAGTACAACCACCGAAGAGCATTCTCCTGATTGGCACACTTGAGAATGTATACGTGCGTGTTGGTTACAGTGACACTGATGGTCTTGTCCAAATGATTGTGGAGCTGGGCCGACACGCAATGATTCAACCTAATGGTTGCCTTGCAGTGCCCGTCAACGGACTCGTACAACTGCAATGCCAACGGTTCAGAAACGGAGCTTGTTCGTCGAAGAGTCACAATGTGCTCTCTCCACCGCTCAGACACGCGAAACTCGTCCCGCTTGATCAACTTCTTGACCATCACCAACATCTTGTCAGTTCGCACAACCTCTCCAGCACTGTACGCACGGACCAAAGACGCTTGGACCCGCCCCTTCAAGTCCATAGACTTGGTGGCGGATGCACCGCGGGACCGCTTGGCAAACTTGCGCAAGCTCAATGCAAACGCCTTGTTTTCGCGCTCGACCCACGACGAGTCGAGGTTGAGATTGGTCACTGGGTGCGGCATTTCAATCATCATTCTGGGTGCGGTGCTGCGGGACATAAACGTGTTGATGGTGCTGGCGGAGCGATTGACCTGGTTTGTGGACTGGCCATGTACTGACGTGGAACTGGTGACCAACGTGTCAACAGTGGCGATATCGGTCTCAATATCCTGCAAAATCTCCTGGCGCTTCTTTAAAAAGGTGGGGCTCGCCGAGTTGTTCAAGTACTGTTTCAACGTATCATTAGAGCTTCTAAACTTTCTCTTGGCTGCCAGCTTCAAGTAGCTGCCCAACAAGTCGTGTTTGTCGTTATGCCAAACATCGGGGATTCCTCCAATGAAAAGGCATGTGGATGCATTGCTGATGGCGTCGGGAGGTAAGAAAGCAAGCAAGCCTGCTGTATATGACGACTTGGGAATCGAGACGGGATCATCGGACATTCATATGCTTGAAGAGGGGACTGGTGTATTCTTATATATATTTATATATGTGTCTCTTTTTTTTTTTTTTTTGTTTTAGTTCTTTGTTTGGTGGTTGCTGGTGCTGTTGCTGGTTTGCGTCAGGGAAAGCCGTGTGTGTGTGCGTGTGTGTGATTATACTTCCTCTTCCAATCCAAGCACCGCACCATCGGGGTTCATGTTATCGGGCGGCGAGATGCTTGGCACAGTCTCCAACACGATATAAACCACACCAATCGCAAACAACATAAACCCGGCAAACACCCTAAAAAACGAGCCGCCGCTCAAGCTGACACCAAGAAAGGTGTAAAAGACACCTCTTCCAATAAAGGAAAACAAGAACGAGCCATAGGCATAAGCTTCGGCGGGGACCCGGAATTCCAATGCACCGATAACTGCGCCGAAAAGGATAATGTACAAGCCGGCAATGAACGAGCGAAGACTGTGGAACAATTGGGAGAGGCCACCCAATACAGCAAGCCCTGCAACGACCAAGTTGGTGATTCTAAAGATGCCTGTCAAGTCTTGGCCATCAACTCCGTCAAAATTCATTATTATTGTTGTTGTTGTGGTAGTGGTGGTGTTGGTGGTTACTGCGGTTGTCGCAGATTAGGGGCATTTTTTTTTTTTGGCCCCTCCTATCTGCCCCTGGCCTGTGGGTGCTTAGTAGCAGGTACACCCAATGGGTGTTGTACCACCTCTATATCCTCTGCCACACTGTGAATACAGACAATGGATACAGTGGATACACTGAAGACACTGAAGACACACTGGATACACACTTGGGCTCTTTGGTGTACCCCCACAACCAGTATCGATAGCTAACTCTTCATCACGTGATATACGGTGTGTATCTCACGTGACCACTGCACCAAAAGGTGAAGAAAAATCAAACAAGTTGATTCTCAGCCTGGTAAACACAACATAGAGACTCCTCCCTCCCCCTCACGGTACGATGTGGAAAACAAGAGTGGCCGAGCTACAGCACATCACAAACGACCCCTTTTTGGCAGAGCGTGCTTGGGGCCTGTCTGATGGCTCGGTACTGGATGCTCTCTTGAAGGACTCGGACGCAAATGCCGAACAGACATTCAAAAACAACATCATCAGAGCCATTGAGGAGTCGCTATGCCGACCCGATATTCCACCAGAGGCCCTCAAACGCGGGCCAGACACTGAGCTTGGGGGTGCACAAAAGATGCCCAAAAACAACTTGACCATCAAGCATCCCAAGAAGGTGTCAGCGGTGGCATCAATACGAACCCAGGAACAAGCGTCTCAGGAAGAGCTCGACGCATTCTTGTCGCGAAATCTCGACGAGTTGGAGGTGTTGTCGGTGCCGGAACATTACCCCGTGAAGCCACACATGGTGTCTTCGTTGGCCGAGTTGTACTACCTCACACAAACACTCCCCCTAATAAAGTTGATCCCAGGAAGCCACAAGGTCTTGACCACCGACAACTTTGAATCGGCCTTGTTGGAAGGCAAGATTGCCGTGTTGTACTCTCGGATCGAGGAGCTTAAGCGACAGGGCAAGTGGTCATTGCGCCAGCCCCAAAAGTTTTACGACCCACTAAAGTACCTCAAACGCAACAAGATGAGGCGCGCCCATTGGGACTACGTTCTTGAGGAGGCGCGGTGGATGGCGGAGGACTTTAAGGAGCTGACAAAGTACAAGAAATGGTGCTGTGTCACAATGGCCCATGCCGTGGAGCAGTACTGGTCATTGGGCAAGCAAGTGTGTGTTTCAAGACAGAATGTCTCGCATTTGGAAGATGTGATACCAGATTCACAAAGCGTGCAAGGCAGTGGAGTGTCTCGAGACCAAGAGGGGGCGAGCGGCGCGACAGGTGTCGAGGCTGTCGCTGGAGAGGACGTGAACGGTACCCAAAAGGGTGACGACATCATTGATGGAGAAGGTGCAGATATCAACAAACAGGACAATGTCATCAACCTCGAAGGAGGTAAGGATGACCCCCGTACAATCGATGTTACCCAGTTGACTGCTGGTCACGGCCCCAAACAAACGGTTAACCACGCCATAGACACCACATCAGCACACGCACCATCCTTGACCACCAAGGAAACCAACGGAGGCATGTTCAAAGTTTACCTAGACATTGGTGAGTTGAAAAAGATTGACCAGTCCATTTTGCGGAACTTGCCCAAGTTCACTGCCTTTGACGACGAGCCCCAGCCTACAAAACCGCTCGAGCCGGGAAACACCCCTATGGCGTCGGTGTCACGGTTACTCTACCCGTTTGAAGACGATGACTCGTGGTACAAGATCGTTTTGAAGGACGCCTCCAAGAACGACAAGCGCTCCAACGGACCACCCGAGTACCAGCGCGGGTTGTTTGGCTTTGGTCGCCGCTTCAACTACTTGAAACCGCCAAAGCCACCGTTGGTGAAGAACATCGAGTACCGGTCACCCACCATTTGGCTTCCGCGCGATGACAAGCTCCTTATACACTATGTGGCGGAGTTTTGCTTCAACTGGGAACTCATTTCCGAGCACATTCTGGCGACGTCTTCTGCTGTTAGCTTGCGAAAGTACGAGTCAAACATTGAACGACGCACGCCGTGGCAGTGTTTTGAACGGTACATCCAGTTGAACGAAAAGTTTCAGTTTTCCGACATGAAAGGGGTGTATGCGTATCACGCCCAGCAGTGGCTCGAGCAAGCACACCGAGTACAGCTGGCGGGAAAAAAGAGGGTTTCGCCATTGGGCGTAGGCACCGACTCCATTCAGCGCGGCCACAGACGATTGAGGTGGGCGTCGATGTTTGACGCCATGCGGAAGGCGATGAAGAAGAGAGAAATCAGCGCCGCCAAGCTCAACCATAGAAAGTCCACCGCTGAGGTTCAAGGGCAGGGGCAAAGCCCAGCACCCGGTGACGCCAAGCGAGGAGTCGACAAGATCCCGTCGCCCAGCGAGCTTTCAAAGTTGAAGTATGAACGTGACAAGTCTATTCATGAAGCGTACTTGAACCAGCAAGCAACAAGGTCGCGCATGATGGCAGCAGTGGCCCAGCAGCAACAGCAACAGCAACAACAGCAACAGCACCCTCAACAACACCCACAACAACACCCTCAACAACACCCACAACAGCACCCTCAACAGCACCCACAACAACACCCTCAACAACACCCACAACAGCTGAACCGACAAGGACGGGCTGCACCCCCGCTAGCTCGCCCGCAGCCGATCCCAAACCAAGGGCCGCGGCAACTTAACAATGCGTCACCCATTGCACCCAACCAAGTTCCACGACCAGCTGGAAATGGCCAACCTATGAAACGTCCAACTACGCCCAATGGAACACCACTAACCAACGAACAGATTCAGCAGTATTTACACCTTCAAAAGCAGAGGAGATTGTTGCAACAACAACAACAACAACAGCAACAACAACAACAACAACAACAGCAGCAGCAGCAGCAGCAGCAGCCACATCAGCCGTTACAGCAACCGCTACAACCGCGATTACAGCCACAACCGCAAGGGCCGCAACATTTGCACCCACAGCCACAGCCACATCCTCATTCGCAACTACAGCCTGTTGTTGGCGGCAATAGCCAAATGGGTGGCTCTCCCGCAATGACGGCACCAAAGGCAGGCGGCCAACCAATGCCGCAGGGACAACCTCCGGCGCAAAGACCACGGTTCAATTTTCCTCCCGCTCAAGTATCGGCGATAATCAACACCATCCAAACGCAGAACCCCGACTTTACCAAGGAGCAAGTGACCAAAATGGCAGCGCAGTACCTTGCCAATCTCCAACAAAATCGACAAGCGGCCGCTGCCGCTGCCGCCGCCGCGACCGCACCC
>JAKTZW010000398.1:0-33664 GCA_030579015.1 Zhuliangozyma blackwelliae | reverse complement strand
GACGGTTCCCCCCCACTCCCCACCTTTTTGCGACCCGCGTTTCCCTCCCCCTCGAGGTGAAAAAGATCTGTCGCGTTTATCGTGTCAGCCTAAAATACTCACAATAAAAAAAAAAAACACCAGCACACAAAACCAACATCATCATCACCATCATCTTCATCAACGACGTTGGCCACGACCAGATGCGACCCGATACCAGTGACCATATTCTTGACAATAGCTCGCCTGTGTCTCAGCAGAGCCAGAAATCTCCCAACAACACATCCCCCACCAACAAATCGCCAACTAGGTCCCCGAGACTACCTTTCAACTACACAACAACAAGACCACCCCCGCCCGAACACTTGTCTGAGTTCTTCACCATGATGAAGCATCCACCACCACCGGCAACACCACAGTCCCAGCAACTGTCCCAGCAACTGTCGCAGCCTCAGCAACAGCCACAGCCACAGCCAAATTTCCCAGCGCGCGCACCCTCGACTGCATCGTCGTCGAATGTGTCGTCGCCCGAGCGCAACCAGTTTAGGAGACAGCCCTCGCTCAACACATTCACGTCATTCACACCCTCGGTGCTGGACCTCGGCCCCAACATCATCACGTCCAAGGATTTCCACCAGATGCAACGGACATATGGCAATTTGCTCGACCAGGCGCGGAACCTCCAGGTACACCTCGAGCAAATGAGCCGCGCCGCCAACGATTTCGGCCAGGCGTTGGAGGAGTGCATCACCCAGTGTCCCAAAGTGGCGCACCCCAAGATTGTCGAGGACGGCATCCTCAACGCTGCCGGGTTGCAGTATATGATGGGCAGCAACCAGCAGATTCTTTCGCGGGTGATTGGCACCGAGTTTGTTGGTGCTGTAGAGCACGAATTGGAGCAGTTGGCGCGGGAATATAGTACCAAACACGCATACTACCAGCAGGACGTGCGGGCCAAGACGCGGGAGTTGCGCGAGCACGAGCGGGAGAATCTCAAGTTGAGCAAGAGAAAGACGCGCAACTTGAATGCGTACAAGACCAATTTGCTCAATTTGACCAACCAGATTGAGGACATTGATCGGGCAAAGTATGACTATTACCATGAGGTGAGTTCAATGGTTACAAAGTTTAATAGGGAGCATTTGTTGATCAAGACGGGTGCACTTGTGCGGGCCCAGCTTGAGATTAACGAGTCGATTGCAAGGAAGGGGTGGTCTGGTGGTGGTCTTGACCAGTTGTTGAGCATTTCGCCCGATTTGTTTGAGGTGGAGGAGCCAGAGGTTGAGAATGGGGAGCGCGGGGTGGGAACAGGTGCAGGAGTGAGTGTGAGTACAGGCGCAGACGAGGATGCAGATGATGCGGAGGATACAATCGAGTTGGAGTCGCAGAGCAGGCGGTCCATTCGCACGCCGACGCCATCCACACAACCAACAGAAGCAGCGGAAACATCACAAACAACCGACGCGGCCAACACAACCTTGGCAACCGAAGACGAATCGTTTTCGTTGCCCATTGTCAGCACCACAAATACGCTAATACGCAAAACGGACGATAGCTTGGACACCAGCGAGCAAAACGGCAAGGACACTCTGATAAGCAACATACTCGACGCTGTAACAGAGTAGCTTTATACATACATTCTACACCACCTTTTTTTCAAAGCTCTTCATGGGCCGCAACCCCCATTTCGCCAACATCGCCTTATCCTCGTCCCACCCATTGCACATGGTGGTCAACATCTTCTCCCCCGTAAAGATGGCATTGCACCCGCTCATAAAGCACAAAAACTGCTCGTGTTCCTTCATGGTATACCTCCCCGCCGCCAACCTGATGATGGATCGGGGCATGATCAACCGGGCCGTGGCCACCGTTCTCAAGATTTGATCAAACTGGAGCTGTTGCTCGCGCGGTTTGCCCCTAAGCTCCTCCTCCATGGGCGTGCCCCTGATGGGGACCAAGCGGTTAATGGGCAACGACTCGGGGTGGCACTCCATGGTGGCCAAAGTGTACAAGAACGAAACGTGGTCTTCCTCGGTCTCGCCCAACCCGAGGATACCGCCCGTGCACGCCTTGATCCCGGCATGTTGCACGTTTTTGATTGTTTCTAACCGGTCGTCAAACGTGCGGGTGGAGATCACCAGGGGGTAGTGCTCCCTCGAAGTGTCAATGTTGTGGTTATACGCCGTCAACCCGGCCGATTTCAACTCCAGGGCCTGGTCTTGGGAGAGCATGCCGAGCGTGACGCACGTTTCCATTTGCAACTCCTCATTGATGTGCCGAACCATGTCGCCAATCTTGCGCAACCCCGATTTGCGGCCGCGCATATCGCGCCACGCGGCACCCATGCAAAACCGGGTGGACCCATTCTCCTTGGCCTCGCGGGCCTTTTCGAGGACTTGGTCAAGGGTGATCATCTTTTCCGCCTTTAGCCCAGTGTCGTATCGCGACGACTGGGCGCAGTATTTGCAGTCCTCTGTGCACCCGCCGGTTTTGATTGAGAGCAAGGTGCAGAGCTGGACCTCGGTGGGGTCGTGGTATTGGCGGTGCTGTAACTGGGCTTGAAACACTAGCTCCATCAAGGGGGTGTAATAGATTTGGCGGATCTGGTCCTTTGTCCATGTGGAGAGTGGCGGGGACGTTCTGGCGAGGTGCAAGGGAGAGGCAGTATCATTGCGGGGTGTTTCTTTGGTTTCAATGTTGAAGTGGATAGAAGAGGGGGCCACGGCGGAGAGGGGGCTGCCCTTGCTGGGTGCGAGCACTGCTCTGAAAGATGAGAAAGCCCGTTTCAAAAGCATGTTTGGTTGTTCAGGGCACGTAGTGGAATGTGTTTAAGAACAGATCTCTTTTTATTTTCTTTTTTTACCACGCTTATAAAGGAGCCCATTCTTATTGGGCGCTGGTGCATCGAGCCAAAAAGTGGATGCAAAAAAACGGGGGAGTGGGGAGGAGAGGGGAAACTGAGATTGTTGGGCGCATGACTCAGGCTGACTCAAGATTCATTGTGGTTAGGTCTGTTGTGTGTCACGTGTAAATCACGTGTAAGTTCCTTTTTCAGGGCTATTGTATCCTGCATGTATTCTGGGCTCGCTCCCACTGGCGCACAGAAAATTCAAATAGACAAAAGTTCATTGCGCGCACATTTTTTTTCAATTCCTTCACCAACCATCGACTAATCACACATCCAAAAATGGCTCCAATCGTATGTATCCATAATCTACACTCACCGATCTAGAAATATAGTTTACCAGAGAAGAGGAATGAAGCAGTGGGTATCAACCTCCCCCATTCGTTCAAGGTGGTGGGTTTTTTTTTTGCAATTTTTTTTTATTTTGATTCCACCACCACCATGTCCATTTACAAAGCAAAACCTATTACCCCCTTTAATGAGTTACACCTATGACTGAGCAACCCTCCGCAGGTTTGCTTTTCTTTCTTTCTGTTGTTACCAATGCTTTGCTGTCATCATGTTCTTATTTCTTTTAAACTATATTTAAGAAGATAGGGAACATTACAAGTGCGGTAGGCTCTAACACACAATCTTTTCTAGACTTCCAAGAAATCCAAGGCTGCAAAGAAGTTTGTCGTTGACTGTTCTGCTCCAGTTGAAAACGGTGTTTTTGACCAAGAAGGTTACGTCAAGTACCTTGTTGAGCACATCAAGGTTGACAACATTGTTGGCAACTTGGGTGACGACATCTCCGTCACTGCTGACGGCAACAAGGTTGTTGTTGTTTCCAACACCAAGTTCTCTGGTAAGTACTTGAAGTACTTGACCAAGAGATACTTGAAGAAGAACCAAATCAGAGACTGGATTAGATTTGTTGCTGTCAAGCAAAACCAATACCAATTGCAATTCTACTCTGTCGCTGAAGACGAGGAGGAAGAAGACGAAGAGTAAGCGTAATGCCATACACTTTTCTTTTGCTTTTTGTTTATTCTAGTGGGGGTTTTTCTTTCTTTAAATACAAATAGGTTTGTAATACTAATTTTTGCTTTGGTAAACAAAATGATTTGACTCTATTGGTGGTGGGGAGGGGGGAGGGAGAGAGCACTCCAATAGCTGTAGCATGGTGTCGGACTCCATCGGTTCGGTCGGTCGCTTTCCGTTGTGCCACATTTCCCGTGCAAACGTTTGGTTGCATTGTTGCATTGCCTCACCAAAAGAAGTTGCTTTTCTGTTGCTGGGTGCTAAAAAAATTTTTGACCATCTCCCCTCTTGTGAGATAAATACGTGATTTTATAATCTCCTTAGCGTAGATTAGACCAGGCAGTAGATAGAGAGAAACGTGTTGGTATAGAGAGCTCATGGGCAGGGGGGGAAAGAGACACACACATACTGAAACTAGTGAAGTTTTTGCACTGTTCCAGTTTTGTTTTGCTTTCGCGTTACATTTTTCCGCAATTCGTATACTTGAAACAGACGAAACTGTGGGGTATGGAGTTTCTTTTCCCGTTTCTCCGTTGTATGGGGAAAAAGGAGGAGGGGAGAAGGAACGAGTGGAAGTGGCTACAGTGTTGGACGGGATCGTGTCGATGACAACACTCACTGTATTAAAGCCTTACCCATTGTCTTTGTAAAATGAGGGGAAGTTGCACAAGCAAGTAGAACCGCAAAAGCAACCCCACCACAAGTGATGGTGAAAAAGCAGTAGAGAAGAGAAGAGAAGAGGTGATGCGATGGGATGGGATGGGACAGGACAACTGGAGCTGACCAAACCACCCACACGGGTGCGATAAATAAATACATCATTAATCCTATATGAGCCACCTAGCCAAGTTAAAACAAAAGAACAGGAGACACTACTGTTCTCATCCCTGAACAGAAAAACAGCAGCGCATGGTCGCTGCTTCCAACACAACAAAAGCTTCTCTCCCTCAGTTGATGTTGTTGTACAACTTGTGCTTAAACGAACAAGCAACAATGTTATAGTTGTGTATGCAGTTGTTGATGAAATCAACCATCAAGTCGGTAAAGAGCATCATCAATATCACAATGTTCATGACATAGTATAAAAACGTATCTAGCACGCCATAGGCATTTTCAATAATCTTGTCGTTGGAGGAAGAAGCCTTTCTGGCAAACACGTTGTTGCTGGGCGTTATCAATGACATGGGTGGCAAGGCGTATGTATGGTGTTGTGTTGGGTTGTGTTGTATGGGTTGTATGGGTTGTTAAAATAGACAGCTCAACAAGCACATTTTTTTCTTCCATCCATGTGGGGGGTTTGTTGCAACATTTATACAACAACTCTTGTTCTTTCCACAAACTGCCACTGCCACTGCTACTACTACTACTACTACAATTAGTGCATGAAACAGCCCATTAGTTTATCACATAAGCAAAAACGATTGCTTACAAAAGTGTAATGCCGCAATTAAACCAAAATCACAAAAACAAAATAGCCAATGGGTATATGCAGTACATCACGTTTTTTTTTCTTTGTCCTTCTAATGGCTGTGAATTAATTTCGCGGGGGGGCGGGAGAGGAAGAGGAAGAGGAAGACAGGGGGGGAGGGGGACAGAGAAAAGCAACAGACGAACCCAGACGGCAGGTTGTGCAGCGGGGGGAAGCAAGAGCAAGGAGCAAGGAGCAGCACCAGTACCAGCAGCTTGTTGCTTATGAGCTTGGGCTCCAACATATAGCCGCTTATTCCTTTTCTGCTTGCTCTTGCATCTACAACTGTGGCCATAAAAACCTTATTCATCCCCCTCCCTAACCCCTATATCATATCCCTATGCAACTTACAGTATACAACCATGTCACGAAAAGGTTGATAAGGTAAATTACCTTCGAGAAAACCGCCAACTGTCCCGCCTTTGTTCCTCCCCGCCTTTAGTCGCTGCTCATACCACTTTCATTACTAAAAATCAGAAAAACAGCCGGTTCATGTTTCTTTAAGGTTGTAGAAGGGCTTTGTTGTTTGGGACTCTAATGCAATCCATTCTTTGTTCTCATCTTGTTCTTTCCTCTTTCAAGTTGTTCAACCTCGTGGTGAAATTCGCTTGTGTGCACTACGCTATACCCCGCTTCTATTCTTTCTAGATTGCCTATTTCGGCGCTGAGCTACAAACAAACGAAAGAAAGAAAAAAGAAAAAAAAAATAGAAGGGGCAGTTTGCAATCTTTGTGCTTCTCCCTACTGCTTGGCCAACTCACTCTTGACCCAGCCCTCCAAACCACCCTTGACAATAATATCCTGCAAGTTTGTCCCCAACTCACCCACCTTTTGCTGTAAAATCACCTCTCCCTCGGAATCAGCCACAATAACCTGCGCCGTAGTCACGTCCCATTTCAAAAACCACCCGGTTCTGATTGTCAACTCGGTGCTGCCCTTGTACTTTTCTCGAAGCTTGTGGATCAAGTCGGGAATCTCCAACGTGAGCAAGGCATTATTGATTGAGTTTCTTGAAAAGATGTTGCCAAACGACCCAGCAACCACGAGTTTCATGCCACGAGCAAGGATACACGTTGCTGCTTGTTCTCGCGAGGACCCCGTGCCGAAATTGAACCCCGACACGATAATGTCTCCAGCACCGGTTTTGTTTTTGAATTCAGAGTCATAGTTTTCCATGCACACCTCGGCCATTTGCGATTTGGGCACATCGTCTTGGTACGTGTACTTGCCCGGGTAGATCCCATCGGTGTTGATATTGTCGGCATTACAGAGAATAAGCTCTCCTTGGATGGATTTGGGGAACCCCTCCAACACCTCAACTGACCCGCCATCAACAGCAGCAGCATCACCAGCGCCAGCAGCTTCCTCAGGTGGCGTCACTCTAATCGACTTGACAATTTCCGGCGACCTGGCAACTGCATGCCCTTCCAACTCTTCGGGCCCGCCAATGCGGCCCAATACTGCCGACGCCGCAACAACTTCGGGCGACGCCAAGTATGCCAATGCGTCTTTGGACCCCATTCTGCCCTTGAAATTCCGATTGGTGGCGGAGATGCCCACCTCGCCGTCCTTCAAGAGACCGGTGCCCAACCCGATGCATGGCCCGCATCCCGCCGGCAACGGCTTGGCGCCGGCGTCAATCATGGTCTGCCACGCGCCGGCTTGCTCGGCATCCCGCTGCACGAGCGACGACGCGGCCGCCACATAAAACTCAACGTTTGGGTGCACCTTGTGGCCCCGGATAATGTCAGCGGCCGCTTGAATGTCCGACAACCGCGAGTTTGTGCATGATACAAGGTATGCCTTGTTGATGGCAATGTCTTGCTGGGCCAAGTCCGCCAAGGGCGTCGAGATCTTGACCGAGTTGGGGCCCGAGATGTAGGGCGACAATGACGCCAAGTCAATGACCAAGTGCTTGGCGTACACAGCGTCCGTGTCGCTCTGCACTTTATTCCTCGACAACTCGCCCACCGTCTCCTCATTGATCCGGGGGTGTTTGCCATGTAAACTGCTCAACTGTTCCAACCTCTTTTTGTAAAACTCAACCAACACCTCGTCAATGGGGAACAACCCCGAGAGCGCGCCCCACTCGGTGGTCATGTTGGCAATTGTCAATCTATAGTCAATGGGCAAATGCTCAATGCCATCGCCAACAAACTCAATCGCGTGGTTCAACACCTCATCCTTGTTAAACACCCCACACAATGCCACAATGATATCCTTCCCCGTGACTCCGCGGGGGAGCTTTCCTTGCAACTCAACCTTGGCAACGGGGGGGATCTGCCACCACGTCTGGCCCGTGGCCCAGATACTAGCGGCATCCGTCCTCACAATCGGTGTCCCCAACGACCCCACACCGCCATACGTGTTGGAATGCGAGTCGGACGCCACCGTCAAGTTCAGCGGGAATGCATACCCTTCTTCAATCATGATTTGGTGGCCTATCCCCCTCCCGGCCGGATAAAAGTCTATCCCCTGCTTCTTGGCAAATGCTTCAATGTTTTTATACTTTTCCAAATTCTTCTCCAGCTTGTTTTGCACATCGTGGTCCAACGTGCACACAATCTGGCGGTTATCCTTCACGGTGGTGGCGCCCAACCCCATGAATTTGGTCGCTACGGGCCACGAATTGTCGTGTGACATGCAATGCGCCGGCTTGATCGTGACATAGTCGCCGCTAAACACCTTTTTGGTGGGGGAAAGACCCACGGCATACTTTTGCACAATCTTTTCCGTCAAGTTCTGGCCCCGTAAGAGGTGCCGCGACGTTGTGAATGATCTCCTGGGGATGAATCTCAACATTGGTCGATCAGGAGTTATTGGTGGTTGGCGGTTGTGGAGATTGTTTTTGAAAAATTTTTCAAGGTGCTGATTGATTACGACATCCAGTGTACACAGTTAAGCGCCGTCCTGCATAGTATACTACCCAGTTCGATAAGAAGCCGTGAATGAGTCAGAAAATTTCTTCACTAATCTATTGGTGGGTTGGTGCTACCATGTGTGTGCCTCAGAAGAAAGCATGAATGCCACCGTGGGAAACAGGGTCCGGTCTGTGTGGATTGTACATATTGTTTACAGTTGTTTGGGCTATAGTTGGATCATCTTTCTATCTTTTCTACATTTCTCAAGTATTTGTCAAAAATTTTGAGTAAAATCATAACAAGGTGGGTTTATATCGATATGCTATCTCATTCAATCAGTAAAATGAGGAAGGGAAGGCGAAGATCCATCGTCAATTAAGCTTCAACTCCCCCCCAACTTGGAGAGAATCCATTGTCGCTGAAGCAACTTTAGAAACGTCCCCCTTTGCTTTGCTTGACATTTGTGACTGCCATTTTGTTGCAACGCGGGGAAAAAAAAATAAAAAGTAAAAAAAAAAAAAATAGATTATACAATAGAAAACTCCATCACACATACACAGCCCAACACACATGCTTTGGCACGTCATACTATCTATACTCATTGCGTCGTCGTATGTGATTGCCATCTACTTCTACACCCCGCAAGACATTACCGGCAAGGATAGGAACCATTTGGATGTGGTCAAGCACAGATTGAGACGAGTCACGGGGTTGTGCGCCCTTTTGTTGGTTGCTGTTCCCAACATTGTTGGCGGTGCGCTGTACTGGGAAAACATCAGGGCATTGGGGCTCGTTCCCGGGTACACCAAGCTGGGGAGTCTAGCTACAGATTTGTGGAACGCGGGCAAGGCGCTCTATTTCGTGCTTGTGCTCTACTCGTCGTCGATCTTTCAGTACTTGCAGGGCGGCGATGACGTGTCATTCTTTGACGAGGAGGCACCGGCGATTTACCACTTCCGCGACTATGTGTTTGCGCCCGTGACCGAGGAGTTGATCTACCGAGCAATGGTGATACTAGTGGCGCAAAGCGGTGCCCCAGCGGGGTTTATGCCATACACGCCGTACCTCTTTGGCGTGGCCCACATCCACCATGCCATGCGGTTGTACTACTTGCGGGCGCCAAAGACGCAGATCGCCTTTACCACCGCGTTTCAGTTTGGGTACACCTCGATGTTTGGCCACTTGGCCAACCACTGGTACTTGCGCACGGGCAACAATTTGTGGACGGCGATTGTGTTGCACCTGTGCTGCAACTTCTTTGGCATGCCGACGTTCACCATAGAGTCAAAGAAGTTTGGCGTGCGTGTGGTGTACTATGGGTTGATTGTTGTGGGCGTTGCACATAGCTACTTCATGTTGACCGAGTTGTGATTGGGGGGAGCGTGTCTATATATGTGTTTATGAATTATCATGTGGCCACTATGGAGGCATATACACTTTCTGCAATCCTCTCAACAAAAGAGCTGACTAGTAAGAGGAGGCAGGACGAGTAGAAAAGGAGCAGCCAGCGCGTTGATGGAAAGCCTGTACAGCACGCTAAGCATTCTGGCGTTTTGACAGAGACTGTTTACACGCAAGCCTGCCATGGAAGAAAAGAAAAAAAGCAACTGTGGCAAGGCTCCTCCCACACCTGTTGCTCCATTCTAGTAAACAGTTCACCTCCTCTCCTCACCCCCCATCCTCTATCCAACCTACTCAAGATCTACTGTTTACTGTTTACTGTTCTGTTGTCTCTGTTTCTTTTTTTGCTCGGCTAGGGGCGACTAATCCAGACACGTTAAATTTTTTTTTTTTTTTTATTATTTTTTTTTTCCCTTCTGATCCCACAAGCCAGGTCAAACCAGTCAACAATCAACACACTACCCAACCACACCAACATCAACTAACCACAAATATCAACTAACCACAAATATCCACTAACCAACCGGCCAACAACCAGTAAGCCGACTACCAACAATACCCAAACGTACCTTTCCCGTACATTCCGTGTCTGGTCCAACTTACCTTTCACTGTATATACCAGCCATCAGTTGGTACCACACTCTTTGATCCAAGTACCCTCCCTTCGACACACAGCCCCTACCACTACTGCCACTACTACTACTACCATACCGCTAGTCGTTTAAATCCACCTTTCCCGGTCCCATGCCAAATAATGTCGTCCCCGCCAAACTCGTCGTTTCACAATGATCCCAACTACGAATCGGCAGTGCAAGACCTCGAGCAGGAGAAGAAGATGGTTGCGGCGTTGAAGCGGCTCTCTATTGGCAACATGATGCAATACGACCCGGACTTGCCGCCAGGGTCGATTGACGACATTGACATGTTTGCCCTGCAAAAGCCTTATGACGAGGATTTGGTGCCGCAACGTCAACAACAAAACCAACCGCAAAGCCAGCCGCAGAGGTCGCCCCTGAGAGGACTGCCCCAACGAAGAAAGTCACAAAAAGATACCAACCACACGCTGAAAGTGGCGGCATCTGGGAGCCCAGTCAAGCGTCGCAGTGTGTTGAACGACAGCTCGAGCATCGCTACTTCTGACAGCCACGACGAGTTTTTTGATGCCCTGGACGATCAGATACTTGACTCGTCGCAGATGTGGGTGCCGGCAAACTACCACCCCCAGGTCAACCCCGAGAGTTTCAAGACGTTGATCCAGACGCAGGTGGAGGAGATTTTGGAGAGAAAGATGTCGAGAAAGTCGTCGGTGTCGAGAAAATCCACATTGTCGCGCCAGTCGTCATTAGCAAGTGCAAGCACGGTTCCACAAGAGCAGCTAATGACTACGGTCGTGGTGGGGAAGGGCGGCGTGCAGGAAGAAGAGAAGGATGAGGAGGCGGGGAAGGTGACACCACAGAGCAGCACCACGCCGTCGCCGCAAAAGGTTGTGCCAGACAACAATGTAGCCTCGTCGCCGCAAAAGGACGATACCGTGTCACGCAAATCGTCCCAATCCTCATCGTCGTTGTCGCCACTGAAGGATGGCAACAGGCGGCTCTCGTGGCACACCAACACCAAGCGATTCTCCAACCCGTCTTTGCGCGAGCTCACCAGCGAGCTCGAGTTGTTGTCGAAACGTGCTGGGATGGACAAGAACGACGCAGTCACCTTGGCCCGAACATTGTCAACGTCGTCCTTGGGCTACACCGAGGTGGAAAAGCAAGCGATTGATGAGATGAATGGGTCCCCGCCGCGTGGCCAGGGCCAGCCAAGCTTTCTGGCAAACCAAGAACCGGGAATCCCACAATACTCGTCCACCTTACACTTGCAACAGCTCTTGCAGCAACAATTCCAACAGTCCCAGACCCAGTCAGAGCGAGAACCCCCAGGAGGAAACACACCCAACGAGTTTGCGTTAAAGAGGAGCAGGAGACCTGACTATAGAAACAACACATCTGAGATGAAGAAGCATGTACACCCCACCGACCAAGCGTCGCATCTGCATCCTCCGCCACCGGCGCCACCTTTACAGGCACTGGCAACACAACCGCAGACAACACAACCGCAGCCGGCACAACCGCAGCCGGCACCCAACAGAAAGTACAATTCCCGTGACTCTCAGTTGTTGTTTAGCTACAAAAGACCAACCGATCCGTCAAGCACAAAGGTCCATTCGTCCAACCACCGGCTGAAACTGAACCTGCCATCGCTTGGCTCTCCGCTGTACGGAAATCCCATCGTAGATTGTCCGTCGATTGGCGGCAGTGCGTACCCCATGACATCATCCACACCCGATTTCAGTCGGACGAATAAAAAGGCCAGCTCGCACGAGCGGTCTATGGATCCAAGGATGAGGCAACAGAAACAGCACCAACAGCTGCCTTCGCCTCCCCAAATGGGTTTATACCCGTACAACCAACGGCAGCAACAGCAACAACATCAGTACCAACAACAACAACAACAACAACAACCTCCATACCAACCGCAGCACCATCGTCAACAACAAAACATGTCTCCGCAGCGCCATCCCCACCCCCACACCCACCCCCAGTCCTCATTCGACAAGCACCGCAGTGATCGGAGAATACCACCGGCGTCAAGCACCAACATCAACGACTTTATGCTCCAGCAGAATGTTCCCAGAAACCATCATATAAGTCACCAGCGACATGATCCTGCATTGCAACAACAGCAGCAGCAACAACAACAACAACAACATGGCGCGAGGTACAATCAGCATCGCACGGGGAGTCGTCCACCACAGGGACCAATTCCACCAAAGTCACAACAGTTGCATCAGAATTTGGACATGTTGAGGTCTGAGATCAACGAGTTCAAGGAAAGCTTGAACAACTCAGAGCCAGCCAAAAAGAGGGAAACCCAGCCAGCAGCCGATAAGGAAAAACAGTCTGTGCTGTCCTTGGCTGACGCCCAGCCGGACTTGAGTTTTGATTTGAGCTACCAGGACTTGTCGGTCGATGATCCTTTGGGAATCGAGAAGGAAGTGCTAGGGGAGTTGGGCAAGGAAGGGCAAGGCGAGGTGGACAAGAAAGTGCCATGGAAGCTGGACAGGGAAGTGCTACGTGAGTTGGACCAGGATGATGCCCCCCCACTTGAGCAATCGACGCCCAAGTTTGAGATCAACTATGATATCCTCGGTTCAATCCCACTCGTTGACACTGAACCCATTGACATTTCTGACGACGAGGCGGTCGGCGATGAGGTTTATCAGCAACAGTTGGGACCTGCACATGGCTTTACTCCAGAGTACGGAGCGGACGACCGAGACGATGCATTGGGCGACGAAGGAGGCTATGCAGGCGGCCACCCCTACAACCATGACCATAGCGTGGACGACCTTGAATCCTTATCTTGGCCCCCCCTCGATGAGGTGGAGGAGGACCACAGACCCGCAATCACGAGTGAACGCGTTCCTATTTCCACCAAAACCAAAAACGAGACCAAGGTGAAGACCAAGTTGTTTGCCAAGGACCCCAACTTGGAAATCATTGACTCTGACAATTACCAGGAGAAGATGAACATTGACAAGACCGGAAAAGGTTCTGAGACACCCGGTGAGCAAAAGTTGAAAAAGAAGAAAAAGTCGTTTGCATTGCTTGCCCCAGCCTCCTCCCCCGGTTCTAGTGACGACAAAAAGTTGAAAAAGAAGAAATCGTGGGGCTGGTTGCGTGAACGGTCTGCCAGCTTGTCGTCAGTCGACGCGGCAAACTTGCCCCCGCTCCCCAATGCAGCACCAGTCAGATCGTTTTCCAACCCGGAGATGACAACACCGGAAACCAAGCCAGCAGAAGCAAGCTCTACTGTTGAGAAGGAGAATGTGATTACCAAGTTGTTCAAGAAAAAGTCCAGGGCCCACCTTGGTGCCAATGGTGCACACTCGTTGCACTCGTTTGGGTCCAAGGAGTCTATCGTCTCTACTGATTATGAGTCCGACAACGATGCCAAGGCCGAAAATGCCAAGGCCGACAATGCCAAGGCCGAAAATGCCAAGAAGCCGCAGAAAAAGAGCAGCAGGTTGTTTAAAAAGATGTCAAAGGCAAAGTTGACCGAAAAGGACGCTGAAAAGCCACGTCTTGTCCTGAAGAGCACTAGTGATCTGACGGCCCAGCCCGGCGTCGACGAAAACAAGGAGAATGTGGTTCACAAGAACTTATCCATTCAGGAGCGCCCAGCTGAACAGCCCAGTCAAACGGTGCCAGTACCAGTTGCCGTGAACCAATCTAGTGCTGACCAGCTTTATGGGGGAAACACGGGCACAAACACCACTACATCTGGCCCACTGAAGGAAACCATAATTTTGATTGACGAGCAAGAAGGCGGCGCTGACAACCAGCAGCGGAACGAGGGTGTTGTGGATGCCCAACCCCAAGAGGCAAAAACGGGGGTTGCCAAGTGGGCCAGCAAAAAGCGAATGGCCAAGAAGCACAAACGCAACAGACACGAGAAGCAATCGTTGGAGAAAGACGAGAATGAAGATCAAGGAGGAGAGGAAGGTGATGACCAGGACGACGTGCAGGATGATGACTTGCAGGGCAACCATCAGAGTGCAGCAGCAGACGGTACTCTTGCCGACCGCGAGAAACTTGATATTCAAGAAAAGTTGAAAAAGTCCATCAAACGCACCTCCAAGGCCAACCAGCCCATCCAGTTCACCGACTCGGCCTTTGGGTTCCCCTTGCCTCCTCCCTCGCAATCGACACTAGTCATGCTTGACTATAGATTCCCCGTGCACGTGGAGCGGGCGGTGTACCGGCTTTCGCACTTGAAGCTCGCCAACCCCAAGAGATCTTTGCGCGAGCAGGTGTTGCTCTCCAACTTTATGTACGCGTACTTGAACTTGGTTGACCATACCTTGCATTTGGAGCAACAAATGACTGAGGATAAGGAAGGCGGCGGAGGCGGTGACGGTGACGGTGACGGCGATGGCGACGGTGACGGAGAGGAAGATGGAGAGGGAGACAAGGATATGGTGTTTGGCGAGAGCGGCATTGCTGATGACGATATCAAGCCCGACAATCAAGAGTCTGTTTGTATCGATTTGGACATGGCTGACGCGGGACAACACACACATGGCCAGCTACAAAGTATAGAAGTGTAAGTAGATTGTTCCAGGATCTAGGGGAATGGGTTGGAACCAATCATGCTGAAGGTATATTGCATCAGAAGTTGTCAGCGATCGTGAGCTCATTGTTCTCGTGCCACAAATAGCACCACCTGATTGCCTTCCAACGCCAGGGCTATCGCGGAAGACACGCTTCGGCGCAAAGGTGAGACAGCCTAAAAAAGAAAAATTTGCTTACCTATAAAAAAAAAAATTTCGTATAGGGGAAAATCACACCATCGAACAACAAAAGTAAACAAAGCAATCACAGCACGGGCAAGAGTAATCCAACTATAAATAGCACCAGACTTCTTTATCCAAGACCCCTCACTGCCCCATACACCCACAGGCCTTGACACACAGACACACACACACACATACAAGCACACACGCACACACAGACACCAAATTTCCCGCCATGTCTAGAAGTTTGCCACTACTTTCCTCAACCGAGGTTGCCAAGCATAATAAAGAGAGTGATTGTTGGGTCACATTGTACCAGAGAAAGATTTACGATGTTACAGGCTTCCTCAACGAGCACCCCGGTGGCAGCAGTGTCATCTACCCCTATGCCGGCAAAGACATCACCCAGATCATGGCCGACATGGCGTCCCACGAGCACTCAGAGTCGGCGTACGAGATGCTTGACGACGGGATGTTGGTGGGGTACCTAGCCACGCGCGAGGAAGAGGAGGAGTTGTTGAACAACAAGAACAAGACGCCAGTGGAGGTGAGATTGGAGAACCCGGGCTTTGACATGTACGAGTTCCACGACGACTTGCCCACGTTGGAGAAGCTTTCCATCCAAACGGACTATGTCGAGGATGCCAAGAAGCACAAGTTTTTGGATTTGACCAAGCCGTTGTTGCCCCAGATGTTGACGTCGAATTTCACAAAGGAGTTTTACCTCGACCAAGTGCACAGACCCAGACACTATGGTAAGGGGTCGGCCCCGATTTTTGGCAACTTTTTGGAACCCCTCTCATTGACGCCGTGGTGGGTCGTTCCGTTGGTGTGGTTGCCCCCCAACATGTACTTGTTCTACATTGGCTTGGTTAACCAGAACCCCATCACCGCGTTGAGTCTCTGGGCCATGGGGTTGTTTGTGTGGACGCTCGTTGAGTACAGCTTGCACCGGTTTATTTTCCACTTGGACGGGTACTTGCCCGACCACCCTTATGCTTTCACGTTGCACTTTTTGTTGCACGGGGTGCACCACTACTTGCCCATGGATGGGTACAGGTTGGTGTTGCCGCCCGCGTTGTTTGTCATCTTGAGCTATCCGTTCTACCGGCTCGTGTTTTCCCTCTTTCCCTTCTACATGGCTTGTTCGGGGTTTGCCGGTGGCACGTTGGGCTACATCATCTATGACGTGACTCACTACGTGTTGCACCACGCACAGTTGCCCAAGTATTTCAACGACTTGAAGACATACCATTTGGAACACCACTACAAAAACTATGAGATGGGGTTTGGTGTTTCTTCCAGGTTCTGGGATGTCATTTTTGGCACCGAGATTACCGGCACCTTTGAAAAGAGAAAATAGAGAGAGAGGGAGGCAGAGGCAGAGAGGGAGAGAGAAAAACAGAAAGAATAGATTTTTTTTGGGTTTGGCGTGGCGGTTTCTTAAATAGCTTTAATAGTTGGCTTTAATTGTTTATGGACTGTATTATGTTTCTAATCACTTGTGCTTGTTTGTTTCCCCTAAATGTCATATATCAAATACGAATTTGCCTCAATTTTGTTGTTTTCCGCCAACGTCGATTCCCGGATGGCGTCCAAGTTGCTCAAATCAGGCTGCAACGGCGCTCGGTTGGGCCGTTTCGTCTTTACCAACCCCTTGCCGGAATCCCACGACAATCTATTGAACCCATCCTGAATATCCAACGTTTTGAAAAACTCCCGTTTTAGCTGCTTTCGCCGGTGCTGGGCGTGGCTGCGCTTGTTCAAGTACTCCAGACTGTGCTTTTCATAGTCAATGTGCGGGCCCACGTGCAAAAACCCCTCAAGGGTTTTTAGGTACGCCACAACGTCAAACCCGGCTTCAGTAACCACATTCTTTTCCTCTTCTTCGCAGTCCTCCTCAAACTTGTACTTGTAGTCCACCTTGTCAAACAACTGTTCACACTGGTTGTACACTTTTTTGTACAACTCTGTATCCATCTTGTGGTATGGCGACGTGTCGCTAGCAACCGCCGCCCGGAGCACATCCTGCCAGTCCAATGCCTGCACTCTCTTGTCCAGAGGAGGCTTGAGCGGGGTCAACATATCGTTGAACCGGTTTGCGAGCTTGGTGGCCAAGGTCACCATAAGCGGGTCCTCCGATATCGAGTTGCTGGTTTCAAAGCCAGGGTCCACCTTGCCGCTCTGCTTAAGTTCTCGGATCCGGCTTTGGATCTTGTCCTGAATAGCAGCGGCAAACTCATTCACAAGAACCATTTTGGCGTTGGGACGGACCTGCTTGTACGATATTTTGACAACCCTCCCTTTTAAGGAATCCCCATTGTCCGCTTCACTCTCCTTTTCTTTCTCCTTTTCTTCATTCACGTCGTCTTCTTCCCCCAAACTAGGATCTATCGCCACATCGGGTTCTGCACCCACACTGGGATCTACCCTCACACCAGGCTCTGCTTCGTCTTCACCGGCCCCCTCATCCACTTCGCCCAATTCCATGCCCTTTCTCGCGGGACCACCCTTGGGCATCTCATGGATGGGCCTCTCCCGCTGATTCACCCTCTTTGTCTTTCGCCACTCGGCAAAATCCTTCAAAAGCTTGTCCTGATACGCATCAATATCGCTCTCGCACCCTCCGTCAACCACGTTATCGGCATAAAGCTTGTGTCCTTCTGGAATCGGCACCTTGTCAAACGCTAATGGCCATTGTGCCCACCATTGTCGGGGGAAACTGGGATTTATTCGATGTAGCAAGTATGTGGTGTATAGATGGGTACCTAGATCAGAACGGAAGTCGGCCTCTAGCGCGTCAAGTAGTTCCGCCCTATCCCCCCGCGTGCTCATTGTCATTGTTTATGTTGTGTGTATATATATATATGCTCTCTACAACTTTTTTTTTTTTTTTCCTCTTTGGCAGCGATGATGGAGAGGCTATTTGTACAATAAACATTTCACTTCTAATATCCCTAAACATTTCACTTCTAATATCCCTAAACACTCCTTCTAATATCCCTAAACACTCCTTCTATCATCGCTCAACTCTATCGCGTCGGTGTCGATATCGTCATACTTTTTCTCCATGTCCATCTTCTTTCTCCGCTTCTTTGCGGCATTCGCAACAGTCAAGTTGTTGATAATAAACTCGTCAGCCACCTCACCATCGAGCTTGGCCAATTCGTCCTTGGGTATAATCAATGGCCACACCCACTTGGCGCAAAACGCAAGAAACAATAGCACTCCGGGAAACCCCACGGCGCCTTTGGTCAACGTTATAACAAACTCAGCGACACCGCCAATGACCTCCAAAAGGGTGTAGATGTAGAACCATTTCTTGGTGGGGAGCTTGTGTATATCTTTCCACACTTGCGGGCACTGGGGGTCGTTTTCAATATACTCATTGTCCAAGAAGCAGTACCTGATTCGATTGGTGACAATGTTGCCGTGCAACCCCGTGATGGCCATGATGAAAAACAACCCCGAGAGCACAGCCTGGGGCACGAGCCCAAGAACCACCAAGAACGGACGCGACATCATGACAAACGTCATTAGTCCTTGGACCGTGTTTGTAACTCTTTGCTCCACCACCGAGAGTCTCTTGCCCGTCTTGTCGTAAACAACGAGCGAGTCGGTGTGTAAGGGAGCCTGCGGGATCAACCCGTTGGGCGCGGGGAGCCCCATAATACCGGCAATCCCCGTGGTGATTCCCAAGAGCAAAAAGTCCCAGTGAAACGAGGCAGGCTTTTTCAACGGGTACTCTTTCAGCTGGCACATGAGCGACGACACGTTGTGGTCAAAGTAGAACAAGAACGTCAACAAGATGGCAAAGGGGATGGCCAAAAACACATCACCAACGGAAATGTTTTCACCGGGCCAAAAGTGGATGAACCAGCCGTGGGGTCTTATGGCGCCATCGCGAGTCGGCTGAAACGACTGGGTGATTGGAAGTCTCTGTATCTCGGTGTCACCCAACTTGCCGCCAAAGTGGATAAACCCGGTGAAGAAGATCACCAGCGCCACGACGCCATAGTCGACAAACACTTTGCGCACCCACGGCTTGAAGTAGTGGAGGTTGTTGCCAAAGACGGCGGAGCCGACGCCGCAGATGACCATTAGTAGCGCAATGACCACCGAGCAGTAGCCGCTGGCCAAGTCGATATCGTCAAACTGGTTGGTCAAGATCTGGATCCCCTTTTGGATATACACCATGTTGATGAAAAACCCGAAAATGTCGCACGAGTACAAGCTGATGATTCTCAAAAACGAAATGTAGTTGCCCACGGCAATGATGATGTGTAGCACCATGGACCAGAGGTAGATCCAGCACATAAACGGGAAGTAGGGGGTGCCTCGCGGGTGGATCAACTCGTATACGGTATAGCTAAAGATGGAGATGGGACCGGTGACACCGACTATACACAACGGTTGCCCCGAAAACAAACCAAAGACGACCCCGGCAAGGGCAGACGACATGAGCACTTCGTTGACACCATAGGCGTGGTCGGTCTTGTCAAACATGTCCTGGGCAAATGCTATGGCCGGTAGCAAGTTGGCAAAAAAGATAAAGGTGGTGGACGGTATCACCCGGTAGTTGAAGGCATCCTTGAAGTCAGACGTGTAGTAGGGTAGCCTGGTTTTGATGTCGTTGTAGATGCCGTACCCAAAGTAGTTGACGTGCTTGAACGATAGCCCCATGGTGGCGTATCCCTGAGATTTAAACGGTGTGGTTTGGTGATTAGATATGGTGATGCCAATTATTTTTTTTTTTCTTTGCAAGCAAGTAGCAAGCGTAGCAAGCGTAGCAAGCGTAGCAAGCGTAGGTGGAACGGGAAGGCTGGACGGTGGGAAGGACAGCGGAAACGACGGTGGAAGAAAGGCTATAAGGAAAGCAGGAAGGTAAGGGTCCTGGTTATAGTCTTACACTCATGCAACTTCCCTCCCCTCACCCCATTGCGCCACCCCCCTCTCAATTTATACTTCTGGGATTTGGAAAAGAAAAGCCCACATGGCCTCTCTCGTACATTCGGCATTTGAAAAATGAAGAGATAACCATAACGAAGGGGCTTTTACCGAGAAAAAAGTGCCAAGCAATTCCGGTGATTGCTATTGGGAAACATGACCTGAAACATATACATTCTCTGCCACAACCCATCCACCCACCAGTGGCCCACCTTTTTTTTTCAAGCTGTAAGTAGCAAGGTTACAGGATCCCAAAAAGGTAGAGATGGATGGAGAGCAAGCAAGAAAAAAAAACAAAAAAAAACAGGAGTGACACGGACAGGACTCGAACCTGCAACCGTTGGATTTGGAATCCAAAACTCTGCCAATTGAGCCACCGCATCAAATTGTCATAGCCTTGGAGCTCCTCCTGCCTTCCGGCATTGACAATACACAATGTTGAGTGCTTCCCCCCCAGCCATCATGCACCGGTTCCATAGAGCTTACACAGACAACACCAAAAATCCACCAACGCACCCTGCACCGACCATAGTTTGTCCATGGCATACACCAAATGGCACATGTGTGTATGAGCTGTTAAAGCAGGTGTGTTGATGGAGAGGATGAAAAAAAAAAGTAATCAATGAAAACTCAAGATCTGTACATTGTGTGCAGCCACATATGAAAGATATCCTTGTGATCCATATTGGAGCAGGCAACCATAGCCTAAAGAATACCCACGAATACAAATCCCTACTCAAAAGGGCACTTGCACAGCCAGACCTACTATCGGCCAGCGATATCATCGAGGCCTCCGAGTTGACAAACACCGGGCATGGGTCAGCGTTGAACCTAGTAGGAAAAGTCGAGATCGACGCGTCGTTCATACGACTGGACGGAGCAAGGGCAAGTCTCGTGGGCATGAAATGCCGACACCCTGCACGCGAGCTACTTGGCGTGCATGGCAAGATCCAGGAGATGTACAGCCAAGAGGAAGATTTGTGTGCGCCCACTATGCTACATTACCCCAGCTTGGAAGGGATCGTTGAGTTGAACATGGACTCGGACGAGTGCCTCGAGTCTGACCGTGCAAGAAACATTTACCGCCTTTACAAAAACGGTTTGGGGAGGGATATACGGCACCACATAAGCGATACCATAGGAGTACTCGAGATCAAAAAGGGCGAAACGATAATATGCGCGTCGTCGGGCGGTAACTATTTCAAGCTACCAGGGAGAATAGGGTGCGCGGGCATCATTGGCGCGTCGATTGATTACCGAAAACACACCGACTGCGAAGTAAGCTGCATGTGTTCTGGCAATGGCGAACAGATTATGCATAGCCAGTTGGCGTCGACGGTTGTCAACACCATACACGACGTACCACCAGAGGAATATGCCGAGTACTTGCAGAAGGTGGTGCGTAGCACCAACCCCAGCTTGTACTGCGGGTTCATCATCACCATCGTCAACAGCCACAACCACCAAACCCAGTTGCTCTACGCACACACAACCGAATCTTTCCACTTTGGCTATAGAGTCAACGACAATACGCGAGCGGTTCTCAGCTACTCAAAGCCGGGAAAGCTAACGTTTGGCGAGTTTATCTTGTGAGAATTCGAGGGGGAGGGGGGAGAGTTGTTGTTTTGTTTTGGTTTCGACATTAAAAACAACTTTTATATACATATAAAGTATATACTTAATTGCTCAGAAAACAATGTACAGATGAGTTACAACAGACACACACTAGCCTTCTTAACGAGAAGTGGCCTTGACCTTTTGGAAAGAACCCTTGGCTTGTTGCTTGGAGACGACAGAAGCGCCGGAGGCAACAGCCTTGGCCTTTTCAGCCTTTCTGGCAGCCTTGGCAGCCTTTTTGGCCTCCTTGTCCTTGGCCAACTTTTCGTCTCTAGCAGTCTTTCTGTCTTGTGGCTTTTGAGATCTTCTTTCCTTGATCAATTCCAAAGAAGCACCGACAATAGCTCTTTGGTGCTTGACGGTCTTTCTGGTTCTTCTCTTGGAGGTTTCTTCAGAGATACCCTTCTTGTGGTGTCTTCTGTACAAAACGGTCCATGAGATTCTTCTTGGGTTCTTTCTTTGGTGGAAGAGAGAAGCAGACTTGGACGATTGGAATCTGAAAATCTTGGAGTCGCCTCTAACAAACAAGGTACCTCTACCTGGGTAGATCTTGGAACCGGAGAATGAGTCAATTTCGACCTTCATTTTGCTAAGTCATAGTTAGTATAATGCTATGGGGTGGTGGGACCTGGAGCGATGGAGCAAAAGGGGTGTGTTGTATTTCAAAAGCAGGTGACGTTGTGGTTCATGCTTTCCGCTACACAGCACCGTGGTTGAAAGTACGTCAGTGAGGTAGGTGCTGGATTTGCTGTCGTTGTTTGTGAGACTGTTGCGAATGTTGTGAATGTTGTGAATGCAGGTGTTTTGCATAGCTGTTCAACGTGTAGTTCATTCACTATCTCATTCTGTCGCACATATGGAGAGCTCTCTCCCTCTCACTCTTTCCATCTGTCGTCTGTCACCCCCGCCGCCTTTTGCTCTCTCTCTCTCTCTCTCCCTCTCTCCCTCACTCAAGGAGTATATGCTATAGGTGTATGTCCACATACCTATTGTTGGTTGTATACTATAAAAGCTTCAAGAAAACCTTTGGTAGATTCCAATTTTGCTATTGAAGATTTTTCGCACTCACTGCGAGTTTGGGAGGGAGTGTATATTGATGCCCTAGACAAAACACGTGATCACATGATCCAGGGCTTTTGGATGCAGGACCCACCTTCCGCCCCCCATTGGTGATGAACTATCAAAAGTTTTTCCAGTGCTTCAGCCATAAGCTCCCTTCCCTTCTTTCTTTACCTAATCAAGACCGGAGTGTTTTTAGAATTATCACAGAGATGGTCCGTATACTTTCAACCTAGATGCTTTGATATGAACTAGCGCTGCAACTATACCCTGGTACAAAAGGATAGCCAGCACCGAGTGCTCACATCAAAGGAGGAAACCCCCGACCAGAGCGGTTGTACTAACTTTTTATTCAGGCCCCAAAATCAGCAAAGAACCAAGAGAACATCAACTCTAAGTTGGCCTTGAGTATCAAGTCCGGTAAGTACACCTTGGGTTACAAGTCCGTTGTCAAGTCCTTGAGAACCGGCAAGGCCAAGTTGGTCATCATTGCTGGTAACACCCCAGTGTTGAGAAAGTCCGAATTGGAATACTACGCCATGTTG
The DNA here is from genome assembly GCA_030579015.1 of Zhuliangozyma blackwelliae. Classification (NCBI taxonomy): domain Eukaryota; kingdom Fungi; phylum Ascomycota; class Pichiomycetes; order Serinales; family Debaryomycetaceae; genus Zhuliangozyma; species Zhuliangozyma blackwelliae. The sequence continues at coordinate 10,515 of JAKTZW010000398.1, read as the reverse complement.
TCCAAGACCCCAGTCTACTACTTCCAGGGTGGTAACAACGAATTGGGTACCGTTTGCGGTAAGTTGTTCAGAGTTGGTACCTTGTCTATCTTGGACGCTGGTGACTCTGACATCCTTACCTCTGTCTAAAGAAAGGAGTTAATGTAATATTGTATGTACATATATGTTAATCAACGTTTTGGGATAGAAATTTTGCCATTGCTGTAGGGTAATGCTATTTTTATTGCTATAGGGTAATGCTATTGCTGTAGCTGCACTAGTTGGTGCTCCAACGCGGTGATGCTGCTCTGCTCGCGCCGGAGGAGCTCATCAAGATCGACTTGGCTCTCGTCAAAACTGTCATCGGAAAAGGCGGCGGGGTCCACATTGTAGTCGTTCTTCAACTTGTTGTTTTGTTCATCCAATTCCTGCTCCATTTCGGCAATCTCTTCGTGTAGTTCCAGGTACTGCTGCTCAATGGCGCGAAGCCTTTCCCGTAGTTTACTGCTGTTGGCAATCAAGTTGGGGTGTTTCCCCAAAGCATCACCAACCAGCTTGATCATATCGTGCACGGTATCGCCGGTGTTGTACCTTGCCAACAGAAAAACATCCTTCAGGGGCTGCCCGGGCTTGAACAAACGCGGTACTTTCACTATTGGTTTCGAGCCAGACCTATTGCGTGCATGCTCCCCACCATCCTCCCCAGCATCCAGGTCCTCGTCGTATTCTCCATAAAGTCTCTTTCCATCCAATCGTTCCGGCCGCTCACCGATCCGTGCCTCTTCTCTAATCACATTAATCCTCTGCGGCAGTTCAGGTTGTGGCGGCTTGGAAATTCTGTACAAGGCTCGTTCGTCTGTGGTGGGGTCTTTGAGGAGCGACGTGATGGCTGGAGCATTGACTATGGCGTTGGTGAACATCCCGGCAGAGGCGAATCTCCTGGACTGTAGCGACCGGCACGAGCGGTCGATTCTGTCCAAAGCATGGGTGAGTTGTGACATGATGAGCAGGGGTGGAGTTGGTGTTGGTGTTGGTTTGGTTTGGTTTGGTTTGTTGATGTTTTATTTTATTTTGTTTTGTTTCGTGTTTTGTGTTGAGACCATATCATACACAACGCTACCAAACAGACTCCCACAAGAAAGGAAGGAAGGAAGAAAAAAAAAAAAAGAACAAACCCTAATCTCAGATCCCTCATCAACCACATGACTGTTGACTTGGACCAGTACTTGAAACCCGGCAAGGACCACTATATAGCGCTTGGCCTAGAAGGGTCGGCAAACAAGCTAGGCGTGGGCGTGATCAAACACCACAAGGGCCCGCTCACATCCACCAACCGCGCAAAAGTCCTCTCCAATATCCGAGACACATACATCACTCCCCCCGGCGAAGGGTTTCTCCCTAGAGACACGGCGAGACACCACCGCAACTGGGTGGTTAGGATTATCAAGCGGGCGCTCGCGGAGGCCCGCATTACTGGCGAGGACATTGACTGCATCTGTTTCACCCAAGGGCCAGGGATGGGCGCGCCGTTGCAGAGCGTGGTCATCGCGGCCAGGACCCTCGCGCAGCTCTGGAACATCCCCCTAGTAGGGGTGAACCATTGTGTGGGACACATAGAGATGGGCCGGGAGATTACTGGTGCCGATAGCCCCGTGGTGTTGTATGTGAGCGGGGGCAACACCCAGGTCATTGCTTATTCCAAGCAGCGGTATCGCATATTTGGGGAGACGTTGGATATTGCCATTGGCAATTGCTTGGATAGGTTTGCGCGGACGTTGAAGATCCCCAATGAGCCGGCGCCCGGGTATAATATTGAACAGATGGCGAAGAGGGGCCGGCATTTGGTGAGCTTGCCGTACACGGTCAAGGGGATGGATATGTCCATGTCGGGGATCCTCGCTTACATCGACGGCATAGCCAAGGACATGTTTGGCAAACAGAAAAAAAGGGTGGTTGACGAGGAGTCCGGGGAGGAGATCACGGCGGAGGACTTGTGCTTCTCGCTCCAAGAGGTTTTGTTTAGCATGTTGGTGGAGATCACCGAGAGGGCATTGGCACACGTGGATAGCAGCCAGGTGCTTATTGTAGGCGGCGTCGGGTCCAACGAGAGGCTACAAGAGATGATGAAGTTGATGATCCAGGACCGGAGAAATGGCCAGATTTTCGCCACCGACGAACGGTTCTGCATCGATAATGGGATCATGATTGCCCATGCCGGGTTGTTGGGCTATAGAACCGGCCAAGTCAATGAGTTGGAGCACACGGTGTGCACTCAGCGGTTCAGAACTGACGAAGTGTTTGTCAAATGGAGGGATGATTAGGACACGCACACAGAGAAAGAGAGAGAGAGAGAGAGTACACGCAAAGACTTTACAGATCCATTTCTTACATTCTACCTGATCCTCAAAGTTGGAGTTGGTTCTTCGCTTTGTTTGTTGCGATCACATACAAACCCAATCCACGAAAAGGCAAGCGACACCATACCCACTGTCTATTTGCCAGATACGGGATTTACACTATGTCTTTGTAGGTACGCCTCTAGTATGGCATTCACGGTGGCGTTGGTAGTCAACCCCGTGCGTGTGTCCATGGGGGTGCACTCTCGTAGCAAACTGGCTAGTTTTCTGACATCGGTGCCGTCCCATCTCTTTGCCGTTGAGTAGTTGTGGTTCAACGCTCGTTGCGCCGACTCGTTGTCCAGAAACCTAATGGTTGCATACCCGTACCGGCCGTCGTTGCCTTCCATTGCCACCTGCTCCACCACTCCAAATGTCGACATGATCTTTAGCAACACATCCTCGTCAAACAACCCCTTCAACTCTTTTTTATGCCTGTATTTGACCTTGACCACTGCTGTGGCTGCGGCGTCAACTGCACTGGCCACGATATCCACATTGTGGTGCAAGGGTATATCGTATATATTCAAATCATTTTGCCCAACCATGCCGCTTTCTGCTACCCTCCTCTTTTTCAACCCTTCCTCGCGCAACATCTCGACGTTATACCTCTGTCGCTTCCCCGCCCCCTCGCTGGCCAAGAGCTGGTCCCGGAATCGTCGCGTTAGACCATCCAACTTGTCTCTATCCTCAAGTTTCCTCGCGCGGAGTCGACGGAGCTCGTCGTACTGGGCCCGTAAGCGCGGGCTGGTCAACACCTCATAGCTGGTCAACAAGAGGTTGAACTTGGCCGCGTCGCCTGTGTCCTTGTCCGGGTGGAACACTAGGGCTTTCTGGCGGTACGCGCGGCGTATTTCGGGGAGCGCCGCGGTATCGGTGACGCCCAAGACGGAGTAAATGTCTGTGTCGTTGCTGACGATGGCGGCGATGGCGTCTTCCATTGGTGATGCTCTGTGGTCTACATATGTGTGTGTTTTTTCGCGCTATACAGTGCAATCTGAGGAGTGGGTGCAACTGGCACGGTTGAGGTATGCAATGCAACAAATTTACTCAACCGCATTTACTCAACCACAATTGCGTGTTCCGTTTAAGTTGTAGACTGTCCAGAACATATGGAGCGTCATATACTTGTGGGAGTGTCACCACTGTGGGAGTGTCACCACCGTGGAGAGTGTCTAACGAGTTTAAAAAAAAGACCATCGGTGAAACTTCCAAGAGAACTTGAACATTTACAACATACAATACACAGAGAGAGACATCCTTGTAGTGCCTCAACGAGGCGCATATATAGACAAACTAGTCGTTGTTTTGGTGTTCTTTTTCAAAAGTCTATTTTCAAAAAAATGCCAGTAGTATAAACACATTCCCAAATCGTGCGTTTCCCCAATCTCAGAGACTCCACTTTTCAAGCCTTGACGGTCCTCAACCCGTGATTCGACCTAAAGATGGCGTCGCCCTCAGCGTACCCTCTGCCCAACCCGAATCCAACCCCAAGCCACACGGGGAACGCTCTCCTCTTAAAGATCAATATCGAAGCAAGCACACCACCACCAAAGCCCAACCCGGTCTTGATAAGGGCGTTGCTCAACACCACGTCCCACTTGTCATTAAGGAGGTTTTGCGATGCGGTGGATGCAGAAAGTTGCTGTTGTTGTTGTTGTTGTTGCTCGGCAGACACTAGACGTCAATGTTAGTAACAACGCTCAAGAAAAAGCCCCAACATGGCCATCTGGTAATCAGAACATATAGGTCGTCTGGGTATAATAATGCTGGCAGCACATACTAGTTCTCAATCTCTCTCAGTAGTGTGGATTCAACGTTTTGCGGTGGGTTCAATCCGGTCAAGCTTTTTTTTTTTTCAGCAATTTTGGTTGGCCGAAACTTTTCCCGTTTCTCTTTCTCTCGTTCTTTTTCATTGTCTCTCTATTTGTTTCCATCTCTATAATAAAAACAAAAACAAGTACTGGTGCTCTATATATGCACGTGACGATAACAAATAAAATACAAAATACACTAAAAGTTGGTGTTCATCATTCTCCGCACGTCAGACTTGCGGCTGCCGGGGATCAAGTCGTTCTCGGGCCCCGTAAGGTCACTGTGTCCAAACTCGTTCACCGAGGCCGAGAACGTGTTGGATTGCGCCGGCAACGACCCCGCAGGACGGAACTTTCTCGATTTCGTGATTTCAGTAACCGGGTTCAACATAACCACTGAGGACCGTGAGAGCTGCGTGGCCGAGGGCACGCTTGGCGAGGAGGGACTCTGTTGCGCTTGCAGCGAGGGGTGTTGCTGCTGTTGTTGGGAGTAGTACCCAATGTGTTCAATAGGTTGGTGCTGGCCGTGGCCTTGTCCAAACGATGCCTGTGACGGCGTCGCGGGAGAACTGCCCGGCGACGTCCACCCCCCGTCGTTCTTCAACTTTGGCTTGAAATCAATGTATGTCTGCAAGCTGGATTTTCTAAACTCAGAGGCGTTGCGCAACTTTTGCAATGGCGGCAAGGGTCGTTGCTGCTGCTGCTGCTGCTGTCGTTGTTGTTGTTGGTGGTGAACAAACTGCTGTTGCTGAAACTTCTGGTAAAACTGCGGATCCACTGGCGAGCCAAACTGTTGTTGGTACTGGTAGTTGAACTGGTCGTAATAGTACTGTTGTTGCTGTTGCTGTTGTTGCTGCTGCTGTTGTTGCTGCTGCTGCTGTTGTTGCTGCTGTTGCTGCTGCTGCTGCTGTTGTTGCTGCTGCTGGTGTTGGCGGTATTGCTGCTGCTGCTGTTGCTGGTGATATTGCTGGCGTTGCTCCTCCTCGGGGTCAATATACACGGACGAAGTGTTGCTAAATCTCTTGTCGTACCCCGTGTCCATTTTCAAATGGTTATTGATCTTGTTGTCATGAAGCTGTTGTTCGTCATCGACTTCAAAAGACTTTGGTTCCGGCTTTTCGCTGTCCTTGTCAAAGTAGACCTTGTAGACCGACTTCATTCGCTTAATCTCTTCGCGCTGTTCCGGCGAGAGCTCTTCAATCTCATCGCTATTCTCGTCTTCCTCGTCGCTGTCGTTTTTGAGCAAGTTGAACTGGGAGATTCTTGGCGACTTGTGCATCGGCTTGTTCCTGGGATCGATGGTGTCCTTAGTAGCAACCGTGTCGTCATTATGGGTAGACGAAAACGTGAAATCGCCTTCTATGGATGTGTCGTCATCATTGTGTTTTCTCTCTTGCTCAATGGGATCATCAACGGGATGGTCATCCACAAAGGGGGACCTTTCCTCTTCCCTGGAATCAGCACCAGCAGAGGCAGCAGCAGAAACAGCAGCGGAAGGATGCTCTTCACCATCGTCAGTAACAACAGCCTCTGCATGTCCATCCACATCTTCATCATCATCTGACCCATGCACCACAATCTGAGGAATGCCTCGGTTTATCTTAGTGTCATGTTCATTCTCATGCTCATGCTCATGCTCAGGCTCAGACTCATTCTCGTACGTGAGCCCATACTTTTCTCCCGCAGGCAAGTCGACCCCAGAGTCGTCCGAGGTATCAGCCACAATATTGGGAACCGGTGCCACCGGCGCCGTCAACGACTCATCGGAGTCGTTGGGGACATTGACGTATCTTGTGCCATTAACCTTTTTGAGGGGGCTGGACGGTTTTCTCGAGTGCGTCTTGGCCAGATCTGATCCCTTTCTCGAATGCGTCTTGGCCAAATCGGATCCCTTTCTCGAATGCGACGGGCTTTGGTCCACTGGTTTGAGACTAGGCGTGTTGTGGATGGACTCGGGCCCGGTTTGAGAAAACGCCATTGAGGAAGTTCTATATCCCTGCAGGTCGCCGAGGTTTCTGGCATAGTCGTCCAACGACAGCTTTGACCCAGTTTGGTGCTGATACGGCAACACAAAACTATCCAAGTATGGATCGTTGATACCGCGCTGCTGGGGAGGTTGCAGGAAATGTTGCTGCTGATGTGGCAGCGGTTGGTGCTGCAGTTGCAGCTGCAGTTGCAGTTGTTGTTGTTGTTGTTGCCGTTGTTGTGGAGATTGATCCATATAGTAGGCATTACCACCCACCTGGTCCATGGGGTACCGCAACGAGTTCCTATTGTGGAAGGGGTTCTCTTGGTAGTTCTTCATCAGGGGAAAGTCGGGCAAGGCCGTGGCCTCGCCGTGCTCGTCAAAGTCCGGGTCATGCTCCATATTCTCCCGCTTATCCTTGCGGTAGTTTCTATAGAGGAACCAGCCAAGAATGCAAAATATGGCGACGCAGGGCAAGACTATAGATAGTGCTATGGTCAAGCTATTGTTGCTCACTGGTTTCTGGCACTGGTCGGCATTGGGGTGGTTTGAGCAGTAGTTGGTGCTGGAGCTGGAGTCGCTGTCGGAAGACTTGGAAGCCGACCGATCGACAAGAACTGGCGTTGGGTTGAGACTGTGCAACGGCATGGCGGTGGAAACAACAAAAGGGGGGGAGGGAAAAGGGGGGAGGGGAGTAGTTAACGAATGGATGCTATATAGGAAAGCAAAGTAAAGCGATTGTGGTGCGGGGGTTTATATATATATGTGTGTGTGAGTGTGTGTGTATGGTTTGATCTGATCTAAATGGAATTGTGATTGATCTTGAATACTTTGATGGGTCACTCTTTGTAGCTGAGGGGAAAAAAAAAGGCAATAGCCAAGTAAAAAAAGGGAGGGTGTATATGTCTGGTGGTAGCTATCGGTAGCCAATCGCCAACAATGTGATGTGAGGTGATGTGTTGTTGATTGGAGGCTAGTGGAGAGGGAACAGGGCAAAGAAAATTTTTCTTTGTTGTTTCATTTGGTGCGAGAAGAAAAACAAAAAAAAAAAACAACAAAACCAAAAACGCGTCTTTGTTCGCGCTGGCTGCTGGTCTTGCCCTCAGGCGGATCTGCAATGTAAACACCACAAAGGCCACACCACAACCACCACACCACACCACGGCCACACACTCTGCACCACACACACACACTCTGCACCACACGCAAACGCACGGGCCACATGGACGTCGCATAGTTCAGTGTCAAACTTGTGCTCTTGATTACGAGCCAGAGATACTTCTACTCACATGGACACACAAAACAAAACCTTCCTTTCATCTGCCCAAATCAGCTTGGCAGCAGCACTCCTCCATCTTGATAAATTACGATAATCTTCTATTAAATGGCATGTGCCGCCCCCTCCTTACCACGATTGGATCTGCTCAAACAACTCGACTCTATAATTACTCTCGTCCAAATGGTCAACGACCCCCTTTCTCACATCGTCAACCATGGACCCATGGGCACAACTAGCAAACGCAATCGAGCCATTGGTTTCCCTGATTTCGTTGCCAACAATTTGATAAAAGTCAGGCTTGGTCTCAATAAAGTTGATAAACGAGAGAGATTTCTTCAACGACGCAATGTACTCGTTGCTCTCCTCGGTGGCGGACTTCTTCTCCTGTTCCTCCTCCTGTTCCTCTTCGTCGTCGGTCAACTCGGTCACGATGGGCGCCGTCAACCCCACATGCGGCTGGGTGATGTAGATTGTGGTTTGGATATTCTCAAACTGCTTGAGCTTGACCAACTCTTGGTAAAACCACTCCAACGAGCGGTAGTGGCGCACCACCCAAAAGAGCTTGATGGTTCTGGCGTGCGGAAAGCGCGTGGCAATGTCGGTGGCCTCGTAATAAATCCCGGGGATCCCATTGCCACCAGCAATAAACACATCGTTGTCGAACCGGTCAATGGCCAATCTGTGGCCGTAGGGCCCCTCTATGGACACCTTGATCTGGGCCTTTTGCCCCGGCTGCTTCGACAAGTACTGGTACAACCCGTGGGTCATACCGCCCTTGACCTTCAAGTAAAACGTGATTTGGTGCTTTTCCAACGCCGAGTCGACAATGGTGAAGGGGTGCGATTGCCAGAAACAGGTGGGGCGCATAAAGTGGATAAAGGCGTGGCACCCGGGGAAGGGCACCCACCAAGCGGGTCTCGACACCGTTACCTTGATGGTCTCGTTGGCAATCAATTGGACATTGGCCGTGTGCAACCCAAACGCAAGCAACCTTGCGATCCGCACCACGCGGTCAAACACCCACACCGACACGCTGGCAATCATCCACATGTGGTAGCCGTTCTGGCGGGTGTGGATCCAGGCGCCGCAAAGGACAAATGCCGCCAACACGATATGGACCCCAACAAACAACTCGTAGTTGGTTCTTCTAAACACCATCAACGACTGGAAGCACATGAGGGAGGTGGCCACGAGGGCAACGAACCCCCACCGCACGTAATCCTGTTTGTTTCTGGTGTGGTATTTCCCAATGCCTCTACCGTTGTAGGTCATGCCCACGGCGTGGGCAATCATGAGCATAAACACCACCCGACTGATCCACTTGTGGATGTAGACAAAGCGCGAGTACGGCCAGCCGCTGAGCCACTGCATAAAGTTGTTTCTGCCGGCAAACAACACGAGCGAAGGCATGATCCAAAGCGTGATTTGCCCCGTACGGTCAGCGACTTTACGGCCCATCTCGGTGTTGCGGTGGGGCCAGATATAGTTGGGGGTGTCGTGGGTAAAGTTGGTGAGGTTCATGATCAACGACATGATGAACCAGCAGACAACCAAGATCGACTCCAACCGGGTGGGCAAGATAAAGTGGAAATATCTCAACACCGTCTTGTGGTGGGCGTGGGTGCGCGAGAACAAGGCCGGCAACGTAATGTACCTCCTAAACGCATTAACCGTCTTGCCCTTTAACGCCTTGACCAAGTTGGGACACAAAAAGTAGGCCAAGTTGCACAACCCGGCAATAAACATTACCCCGTACCAGTAACTCATCATGGCAATTCCAAACCAGGTGGCATAGTTGTAGTTGTACCACCTGCCCTTGACCGAGTTCCATGCGCCAACCACCCTTTTCTTTCCCAACAATGCCGGCTTGTAGTACAAGTGGTTCTTTTTAAAGTCCGGGTCGGCGGTGGTGTTGACATACCCAAACGCAGTGGCGTTTTTCCAAGCGGCAACGTACTCGTTCTCGGTCAAATTGTACTTTCGACAGCTCTTTAAAAACTCTTGCCTGGCGGGCTCGTATGGGATCAACTCGATACACTCGGCCATGGTACCCAATGCCGGCTGGTTCTTGACGTTGCAATAGCCCACCTTGTCGGTAGTGGCATTGAAATAGGTGGCCACTTTGGCAATGAGACCCGAGCACGCTTGCACGGCAAACTCGGGCTTGTGGTAGATTTGAAACTGGCCAATGGCTTGTGTGGACGTCACAAGCAAGGAGGCAATGAGAACTTGTTGAAGTTGCACCATGACGGGGGAAGGGGAGTTGCTTTCTTTTTAGTTCTCTATATGGAGGAAGAAGGGGGAAATTCCCTTTTTTTTAGGGCTCCCTCTGCATCTTATTTATACACTGACTCCTGCTCCTGCTTTTGCATCTGTTCCACCTTCTTATTCACCATTGCAGCTGGCACCACACTATTTTTTGCAAGGTAGCTTTTGGCAGTTTTGGTTTTTCTTTTTTTTTTTTTACATTTTATGTTGATTATAGTTTTTTTTTTGCATATTATGCCTTTTGCATTTGCACTTTGCGTTTTGCGTCTTTTTTTTTTCAGCAACAATAGACAATAGAGACAAGGAGCCCAACAGTAACCCATAATGCCATTGGAGTTAAAATAAATGTAGCCAATAAGAGCCAAGGTAGAGTCAACGTAGGGGGTGGGGGGAAAAAAGAATTTCAACAAGAACAAGGGGGGGAGGGGGAGGGGGGAAGGATAAGAAAGGCCAAGAAATTATTGTCAAAAGATAAGGCATGTTGGACACATTCATACACACGGTCCGATATAATTGAGAACCACATGGGGTATATGACACTGCTCATCACCCACCCACTCACCCCCCTGAGCCGGCACAATTGGAATTTGGCAAACGGCAAACAGAAGGGGGGCAAACGGCAGGGCAACGAATGAGGGATTTCCCCTCTCTGCCTTTTTCCCTCCAATCAGGACTTATCAGATTCATCAGTAGGGTGAAATTGTCTAAAATGCCTTTATTCCTTTTCTGAACTCGTTGACTCCGCCGCCTTGTGAATAAAAAATTTTAATCATATTTGTGCAACTCGAAAAGAAAGCGTTGGGTGAAGAGGGG
>JAKTZW010000397.1:0-33681 GCA_030579015.1 Zhuliangozyma blackwelliae | reverse complement strand
GGATGGCCTGGGGGAACGGCCTAGGGGGGGTTGAAGATGAAGATGAGGATGAGGATGAGTCCAACCCTTTCTCCCCGCCACACATTCACATTCACAGTAGTTACATGACAATAGACGCATTCTGTAAAGAAACTTGTACACCTTCTCTCCCCTTATTGTCATTACACCTGAGGCTGTCCCTGGCCCTGACTGTCCCCCCAGGTGAGCCCACTTCCACCTTCCTTCTATACCTCCGGGGCCAGACTGGTTAAGAAGAAGAAGAAGAAAAAGGAAAGGAAGGATTACAGCCGAGAAAAAAAAGGAGCTAGACCCCAAATGATTCTATTTCACAACACAATAGAAGCGCCCAGCGCATGGGACACCCACATCTATATATCTCCATATATATATGTAGATAGCAACCGCCGTTTTTCGCATACCCACCATTCATTTATCTGCTTAGAAATCTACAGTCACCTCATCTCGCATCATAGACCCCCCCCCTCTTTGATTATTATTTTGTGTTTGCCATCGGTGCCCACCTTCCCCTCCACAGAACCCCCTTGCTTTGTAAGGACACCTCACCTTTATGATGAACCCAGTGGCTGCCAGAAAAAGATCACTCCCATACCATCCCAGCGACGTAATGGCACCCACCAACGCAACCGCTTCAAAGTTTAAACGGCTAGCGGTGAACCCAGTTGCGACGACAGCACTACAGCCCACCCCCGTGCGAGCCGCTGCTGGAAGCAACCACAGCAGCAGCAGCCACATGAACCACAGCAACCACAGCAGCAGCAGCAACCCCAGCCCCATCAGCCCAAGCGCCCCTGCCATGCGAAGGACACCCCTGCTCGATTCCGACAACAAGATTTGCCAATGGTACTGCTGCTCCTGCGGCCAGTCGTATGGCTCGGTGTTGTACAAGGATGGTGCGTTTCCATTTGCCCCCCTGGACAGTGGCTCCTCAGCCCAGGCGGACTATATCCGTGATGATTTAAAGTATTATAGCCAGGTTGTGTATAGGGACCACCAACTCGGCATTGCCAACCAACCACCTTTGGCAACAGCAGCAGAAGGAGCAGAAGGAGCAGAAGGAGCAGCAGAAAGAACAGCAGCAAGTGGAGATGAGATTGAGACAAGCGCCACCACCAACAGCAGCACTAGTATCCCCGACAGTCCAAAGATTGCGCCCCAGACACCCCAGACTCTTCTGGTATACACACTATTGCCATTGTACCATCTCAATTCAGTGGACAATAACTCTTTGATTGATTACCAAGAGAGGATTATTTTAAACATTCCCACTCGGTTCACGTGCCATCGCTGCAACCACATGATGTGCCCCTACTGCCTCAAACTACGCTTGAAGGACTTGGACAGTAGCTGAATTGTGTGTGAAGTGAATACGGAGAGGAATATATTTGCAGCACAGAAACTATACCCGCCTTGAAAAGATTCTTATTATTATTGATTATGTAGTTATTTTTATTTTTCGCAATCGGAGCGGAAAACCAACCCCTCTGGTTTCTCTACCCTGAAAGGACAATAGGGGGAGAGGGGAGAGGCTCCATATTGAGTGTGCTTCTTTAGACAAACTTCTTCTCCCCCACAATTGAACATTCAGAAAGAAAGGGGGAAGAAAGGGGGAAATAAAAAGGGATTGTTTAGTTTAGTGTTTTTTTTTTTGTATGTATTGTCTCCATGGGGCATCCCCTCTCGTGCTCCTAGCTCTATCTATCCCCCCAGTAACACCATAGTTAATCACCCAGTTTCACCATCGTCACTCACCCAGTAACACTCATTTAGAGGCCACCCATTCTTGCTACTTTCGATTCACCGATTTCCTCTTTAACCACTTGCTTTTATTCTTTAAAATCTTGTCTTCGCCACGAGGCACCACAATGGTCTTGTTGAACAGGTGCACTTGCACATGCACGGGCCCCTTCTTCACCATGCCCCTCTTTTGCTGCCTAAGCTGTCTTAGCTTGAGCTCCAATGCTGTCTTCTTGTCCACCTCGTCAAGACGCGTGTGCTTGCCAGTAGGCTTTTCCCCGTTGCTGCTTACAACAACCTTGGTTTCCGCATTCATCATGATGGATTCAATATCGTCGGGTAAAAACTCGGGCAAGGCCTCTTGGTGCTTATTCTTTTCCTGTTGTTGTTGCTTGTATTTCAAATCAGCTAATCTTCTCCGTTCCTTTTCTTGTTTTCTCTTTTCGTTTTCTTGTAGCTTACGCTGCCGCTCTGCCTGTATCTGCTCGCTCTTGCTCTTGGACGTGCTCTCTTCTTCGGGGGCATCGTCGGAATCAGAATCGGAATCAGAGTCTGGCTCTGAGTCGGCACTCGGTATCACCTTTAGTGGTTCCAGTATACCGCCCTCCTGCTCTCCATCGTCGTTGAACACAATCTTCTTCTGGCTTCTTGTAGTGACCATGTTGGGGAGCTATTGGTGTAAGATCTATTGGTGGAGGAGCTATTGGTGGAGGAGCTATTGGTGGAGGAGCTATTGGTGGAGGAGCTATTGGTGGAGGAGCTATTGGTGGAGGAGCTATTGGTGGAGGAGCTATTGGTGGAGGAGCTATTGGTGTAAGATCTATTGGTGTAAGAGCTATTGGTGGGTGTCTCCTTCGAGATGAGACGGTTTTAAAAAAAGTCCGCGCACACGAAAATTTTTTTATTGCTTGCCATTCTTCTCCCCCCGCTGAGCTTTAACAACCAACATGCTCCTCTTGGTAGAGCAGCACGCCCATAGGCTGAAGCAACACCTAGAGGAGCTGCCACACAATCAGAAACGGTCAAAATTTGGTTTAATGTTGGGGATTTAGCAAACATCACGTGACCTGAACTGCGCTACCAAAACAACATTTTTCCAACCAGTAGATAATAGCCATGGGTATATACCATGAGCCTATATACATACACCATGTTTGCATCCCCCGGGGTGTCGACTTTCAACGTCTTGTCAACTTCTTTCCAACTTTCTCTCTCTCCATGGAAGACCCCTCACACACAATACTTGACAGGTAGTGGGTACACCATGTTTGCCACCAGCTTGTCTTTTAACACCCCCACAAGTCCCACTACTTTTCACAAGCATATAAACTCTTTGCAGAAGCTACTGGAAAATCACATAACAAATTTTTGTTAGCTCCTTCCGCTTGTTTTCTCTCTCTCCCCACATTTTCTTTTTTTTCTGTTTCATTCATCACCCGAGGTTTATACCAACCGAAACGACCAAACACCTCGGACACAGTTGTGCTCTCTTTCCCTTCCCTGGCTGCTGCTGCTGCTTGACGGGTTGGAACAGATGGCACAAGGGCATGACACTTGCGCCGACATGGAGAATGACCCCTCCCTTGAAAAGAGTGACGCTCACCCATGTTTGTCAGCATCTTCATCTTCATCATCTCCTCCTCCCCCCTCCCCATAATTTATGACGGAGAAATTTCAGAAGATAAACTAACGAAACCCGACAGCGGGCAAAAAAAATACCCACTTGTATAAAACCAGCTGGCCACCCTCTCCACTTCTCTTTCTCCTCTCCCCCCAGTCTCTCCACTCTATTCCACACACACAATGACTGCTGCTAAAGAACAGTACTTGCAAAAAAACCCCGACGACGTTGTTATCGTTGCCGCATACAGAACCGCCTTGGCCAAGGGCGGCAAGGGTGGTTTCAAGGACGTTGGCTCTGACTTTCTCTTGAAACAGTTGACCCACGAATTTATCAAAAAGACTGGCGTCGATGTCAAGTTGATCCAGGATGCCGCCATTGGCAATGTCTTGAATAGAAGGGCGGGCGATTTCGAACACAGAGGCGCCTTGATGGCTGCTGGCTTGCCATACTCGACCCCCTTTATCGCCGTCAATAGACAGTGCTCTTCGGGGTTGATGGCCATTTCCCAAATTGCCAACAAGATCAAGGTTGGCGAAATTGAGTGTGGCTTGGCTGGCGGTGTCGAGTCCATGTCCAAAAACTATGGGCCCGATGCTTTGGTCACCATTGACCCTGCCTATGAAAACGACCCCGAGTTTGTCAAGAATGGTATCCCCATGGGTATCACCAATGAAAATGTGTGCTCCAGGTTCAACATTGCCAGAGACGTCCAAGACGCCTTTGCCGCTGAATCGTACCAAAAGGCTGAAAGAGCTCAACGCGAGGGCAAGTTTAAGGATGAGATTTTGCCCATTGAAGTTTTCCAAGAGGATGACGATGACGATGACGAAGATGAGAATGAAGACGACGATACTCCCAAGGAAAAAAAGGTTATTATTGACACTGACGAGGGTATCAGACCCGGCGTCACCAAGGAAGGTTTGGCCAAGATTAAGCCTGCATTCAAGGCTGATGGTGTCTCCTCTGCCGGCAACTCGTCACAAGTGTCGGACGGTGCCGCTTTGGTGTTGTTGATGAAGCGTTCGTTTGCCGAAAAGCACGGGTACACCCCCTTGGCCAAGTACATTTTGGCCTCGGTTGCCGGCGTGCCCCCTGAAATTATGGGTATCGGCCCCGCCGTGGCCATCCCCAAGGTGTTAAAGTCCACCGGGTTGTCGGTGTCGGACATTGACGTTTTCGAAATCAACGAGGCCTTTGCCGGCCAGTGCTTGTACTCGATTGAAACCGTGGGGGTGCCAAGAGAAAAGGTTAACTTGAATGGAGGCGCCATTGCCCTTGGCCACCCCTTGGGATGCACTGGTGCTAGACAATACGCCACGATTTTGAGATTGTTAAAGCCCGGCCAGTTTGGCCTCACCTCTATGTGTATTGGTACCGGCATGGGTGCCGCCAGTATCTTGGTTAAAGAGTAGATTATATGTATTTAACTTGTTACTATTGCTTGTTACTACTTCCTGCTGATTGATCACTTTTTTCCCCCCCCAACCCGCTCAACCACCCTCTCCAACGACAATTTCACGTCTCCCTTGGCGAAATGGTCGAGGTTGTAATACTTTGGCGCCAACTCCACGAGCCAGTCTGGCTTGATAACGGTGACGGTTCGGATATAATTCTTTGACGTCAAGACAAACTCATTGTAAATCAACCACTCGCCGCCCTCCTTGCCGACAACAGTTGACGGGTGGATCAACACATCCTGGTTATCCTTAACCGTCAAGTACCCCTTGTTGCCCAGCTTCCTTTTGGCCACCTGCATGAAAAATCCCCCGACAAGCGCCTTTTTAATATTTTCCCAATACTTGTGCTCCAGCACTAGGCCATAATCGGTGATCAACTCCAAGTCATACTTTTCCATCAACCGTTGCAATTGCAGCCGCACATTTTTCGCCGACAATAATGACCGGTACGACAAGAAATTGTCGCGACACCATTGGTGCAACCCCACCTCGCTCGCCTCGGGCGACATGAATGCCTCATACACATTCACCAACGTCAAGTGGTCGCCCTCGGGGTTGGCAAACGCCTCCTTGGCCTCGTCGGCCCGCTTTCTCGCCGTGGCGGGGCGCACAAACACATTGGGCACGCTCAACAAGGCCACAATGGTGAGAATCTCCTCCGAGCACCGGAAGGCGGGCGATCCAACCAACATCACCGCGAGCATGGGGTCGAGGGGGAACTGCGACGCCAACCGGCCCAACGCCGTGAGGTCGCCCTCGTCGGACAAGCACTGCAAGTAGTTCAACTCCTCCAACGCCCGCATCATTGTCTCGGGCGCCGGCGGGTCCATAAAGTCGAAATGCACCAAGTCATCAATGCCCAACTTTTTCAACTCGAGCACGGTGGAGGCCAAGTTGGACCGCAAAATCTCGGGGTACGACTGCTCAATCAATTCCTTTTTGAATGCTTCTTCCGTGTAGAGCCGGAAACACTTGCCCGGGCGGGTACGACCGGCTCTGCCGGCTCTTTGCTGCGCCGATGCCTTGGAGATGGGCGACACCAACAAGGACTCCACCCGCACTCTGGGGTTATAAACCTTTTGCTTGGAGAACCCCGGGTCCACCACGTATACAATGCCATCAATGGTCAATGACGTTTCGGCAATATTTGTCGAAACAATAACCTTTCTTCCTGGCCTTCCCCTGGGGTTGGGGTTGGTGGGTGCCGGTTCAAAAATCTTTTGCTGCTGGTGCGGGGGCAAGGACCCATACAAGGGGTATACCTTTAACGGACCCGCGCCCTGGTCGCGAATCAACTCGTCACCCTCGAGACTAATCTTTCTGCAAGCGTCTTCAATCTCCTCTTCACCCGTGAGGAACAAGAGCACATCCCCCTCGTCTTCGGTGGCGTGGATCTGCAACACGGTCCGAATGGCCGCGTCGAGGTAGTCGCGCTGAAACTCGGGGGTGTAGTAAATCTCCACCGGGTAGGTTCGTCCAGGTACGGCCAACAAGGGGGCTTGGTGGAAATAGCTTTGAAACTTTTCTGCATCCAAGGTGGCCGACATGATGATGATTTTCAAATCGGGTCTTCTAAGAGCCACTTGTTTCAACAACCCCATCAAAATATCGGTGGCCAATGTCCTCTCGTGAGCCTCATCCAAAATGATGCACGAATACCGCTGCAAATCGTGGTCCTCCATCGCCTCTCGCAACAACATACCATCGGTCATATACTTTAAAATCGTCTTGGGCCCCGTCTTGTTGTCGAACCGAATGGAGTAGCCCACCTCTTCGCCAAGCTCCACATCCATCTCGTCGGCGACCCTGGCCGCCACCGACATGGCCGCCACCCGCCGGGGCTGGGTGCACGCCACTTGCATCCCCGTCAAGTGGGGCATCTCGTCGTACAACACAAACTGGGGGATCTGAGTGGTTTTCCCTGAACCGGTCTCACCGACAAACACCATAATCTGCGACGAGTGGAACATGGCCAAAAACTCGGCCCGTTGGGCATGCACGGGCAAGTCGCGCCTCACTTTTAAAATGCCAAAGTATTTGGCGGTGAATTTGCCGCCAGTAAAGGGATTCACAGGACCGTCTTCCAATTTGGATGCCTGTTGTGCCGTGGTTTGGTGGCGGGTCAACCCCAGAAACTCGCCGGCATCGTGGTGTGTGAGCGGGGTGGCAATATTTGGGTGCGGGTGCTTCTTTAACGACTCTTCGGCCGCCTCAGCCACCTTTTCGGCCTGTGAGTCCAACTCGTGCTGAGTCGTCTTTTGTCTCTTGGGTGTTCTCTTGTCATCAGCCATGGTTGATGGTGTGTATCTCTATCGCCTCTGCTCCTGTTTCTCTACTTTTTTTTTTTTTTTCTTTGGTTTTTTTTTGCCTCGTCTCATCGCGAACGAGGGGCTGCTACATGTGGTAGCATCAGATAGAGATACATCCTATGGGGGGGGGACAAGAAAGCAGAACTGAAAGGCCTTTAGGCGATAACACTCCCCTTTTTCGCAATAGCCAGCATTAAAGGAAAAAGGACAATCACCTTCTTGGCCAACATGCAACCATGCAGCCATGAAGCTTTTGTGTTTTGGAAAACTTTTCATCTATAGACCAAAAGATGAGGTGTTTACCCAAATGGATCCCGCCAACGGTCCGAGTTTGTCTCCCCCCACCCCTCTCTTGACGTCACCTCCGAGGGCGGAGAGGTGTAACAAGGGGGGGGGGGAAAAGGGCTGGGTAGTGGCAGGAAATGAAAGACTTTTTCTTGCCCATTATTATTTTCCGTTTCGCAACATGATTTATAGGCCGCATTGGTGAAAAAAATTTTCTTTTTTTTTTTTTGCTCCAATAGCCAGCATCATTTGAATAGAGTCTGGGCGGGAAGCCAAAGAATGTGACAATGTGACAAGGAGTGAGCAACAGGACTGCTGGGGCATTCTGTAAAGGCATGTCATTGTCTTTTTCTCATCGTTATTTTTTTTGTACACGTCATCAGAGGTGAAGGGGGGGATTATCGGTGTGGTTTAGTAGACAGGTGATTTGAAGCGATTTGCAGTACGAGAGAATGGAGATATGCAAGAATAGCAGATCCAATAGGAGAGCAGAAGCGGTGAATCTAGTGGGTGGGTGGGTTTAGTATTTTGGCATGATTCGGCATGTTTCCGCAGACATATATGCCAAACCCCCCCAAAAAAAAACTTAAAAACAAACAAACAAACAAGAAAACAATTCGTTTCAGGTGGTCACTATGCGGGTTGGAACTAAAAGCAGTACTGCGAGTAGATGTCGGAGCTCGGGAATGGGCCAATATGCAAAACCACCGTGAGGAGAGGAGAGACCACCACTTTGCGATATGCTTGTTGATGTCACAGGAACTACTTGTTCATTTAATCTAAAGAGAGAAAGAAGTATAGCCGAAGGACTCGCCAACGAGGCTGTTGCATGGTGTGCTCCCCCCCCTCCCCGTGAAGTTTCACTAGCATGGCTTTGTTGGAAACCGCCTCCTGCGGCACAGGAGTCGGGCTGAAAGTCGGGTAGGAGCCCAGAGCCCCCATTATTCTTCTTTTGATCTTTTCGTGCCAGCATGTAACCAGTGTGTTACCAGCATGTAACCAGTGTGATACAATGGTGTGACATGGGAGGTTCTCAAGGGTTATACTTTTTTTTTTCTTTAATAAACTTGCTTGGCTTTTCAACCAAGGGCAACTGAAAAGAGCGATGAGCCAGAGGAAATGCCTAGAAACGAAGTTCGACTTTTGGGTAGACAACAGACTGGCCGGTTGACTCATCCTTTCTCTACCCTCCCCCCTCCCCTGACTACCACGCGGTGGGTGGAAGGGTGTAAATTAAAGGGTGTAGGTGAATAGGAATGGCGGCAAGACTAGGGGGGAGGAAGATGAGACGAGCGACTAATAAAAAACATAAACATCCAACCACTTTTGTGTTACATTCTCGAGGGCTTGATTTTGTCCCCATTTGGGAATCCACGTGAGGCTTTTTTTGTGGCACGCACGCTGTTTTACTCTTGCTTATGTAATCATGTAAACAACAGGACCGTGTTTTTATAAGAGATCCCGGTTCCAACTTACGAGGGTGGGAGAAAAAAATGGGCATTGTATGGCGGCACGTGGATAGAGCAAACAATTGTTGTTACTTCCGAGGGGAGAGAGAAAGAGAGAGAAAGAAAGAAAGAGCCCTCGGTTCCCAATTGGCGCGAAACAACCAGCAAAAAGGACGAGTGCGAAAAAAAAAAGAAACAAAAAAGGTAAACAAAGAAAAAGCCGCAAAAACAAAACAATCACAAAACCGCACCACCGCCACGGCAAGTGCCTCGTTTCTTGGTTCTTGTATCTCTTAGTTCTTGTTGCTCTTGGTGCTTTATTATTCTTGTATCTCTTGTTGTTGTTGCTGCCGCTGCTGCCGCTGCCGCTGAGTCTCTGCTGAAATTTATAAAAATAAGCACGCAAGCACATTTTTCCTACTCCTCCTTTCATTTATTCTGTTACGTGTTTCAAACAAAGCAAGCCTCGCCCCCCCCCCTCTCCCTCTCCTCAACACTCCCACACTCCTTTCAGTACTACTTACTACCCACTACCACCACCACCACACCCACACCCACTTCCTTCCTTCCTTTTCTTAACCACCCAACTTATACCCCAACTTGAGTCACTCCTTTTATAACCCACCTTTCAACCAACAAAACCACAACAACCACGTAATACACTTTATACCCAACCCACAAGAACAACAACAACAACAACAATAACCACTAATGAAGTTCACCACTACCCTATTAGCCATCATCGCTGCCTCGGCACAAGCAGTCGCTGCAGGCGGCTGCTCCGTGGATGGCGGCAACTACTACTGCTCCGAGACCAACAAGGTTATTTACCAGGGCATTGGCTACTCTGGCCACTACCAGGATGTCATCAGTATGGACGAGTCTTCTGGCACCTGCCAACAACAGCCAAACTCCTTTAGCGGCAACTTGTCTCCCTTGGACGAAGAGTTGTCGGTCCACTTTAGAGGCCCCTTGAAGTTGTTGCAGTTTGGTGTCTACTACCCTTCGGGCAACAACAACAAGAAAAGACAAAACGACAACGACAAAGACTGCAACACCAGACATGTCCACCACCAACACAAGAGAGCCACCGAGATTATCGAAGTGACCCAAACCGTGTATGTTGACGGCAGCGGCAACACCATCACGTCTCAAGCCACCCAAACCCACACCTCTGAAGCCGCACCACCACCACCACCACCACAACAGCAGTCTCAACAACCAGACGATGCGGTCACTTCGGTTGACCTCCAAAACAAGGCATACCAATCCA
The DNA here is from genome assembly GCA_030579015.1 of Zhuliangozyma blackwelliae. Taxonomy (NCBI): domain Eukaryota; kingdom Fungi; phylum Ascomycota; class Pichiomycetes; order Serinales; family Debaryomycetaceae; genus Zhuliangozyma; species Zhuliangozyma blackwelliae. Next base: position 23,530 of record JAKTZW010000397.1, on the reverse strand, counting down.
TCTCCACCTCTTCTGCCCCCACCACCACCTCGTCCGAAGCCAGTGACGCCACTCAGACTGCTGCCGTCGACGGCGCTTGGCAAAGAGACTCGTACTATACCCCGGGCAACGCCGACAATTGTGTGTTTTTAAACTACCACGGTGGTGCCGGCTCCGGCGTGTGGTCGTCGTCGTTTGGCATGTCATTGTCGTACGCCAACGCCGACAACTCGGGCGCCTCGACCTCCCCCGTTGCCCTTGGCGACGTCACCGTCGGCTCCAACTCCGAGTATGTCATCATGTCGGGCAGCCAGTGTTCCGGCAACTCCTGTGGCTTTTACCGGCCCGGGTCCGTTGCCCACCACGGGTTTGGCGGCGCACAAAAGATTTTCATCTTTGAGTTTGAAATGCCCAGCGACAACTCGGGCTCTGGATTCAACGTTGACATGCCCGCCATCTGGTTGTTGAACGCCAAGATCCCCAGAACGTTGCAATACGGCGACGCCTCGTGCTCGTGCTGGAGCACCGGGTGCGGCGAGTTGGACTTGTTTGAAATCTTGGCCGCTGGCTCCAACAAGTTGATCTCCCACTTGCACGACGGCCAAGGCGGCCACGACGGCTCCAACACCGGCGGCGGCGGCTCTCAAGATTGGTTCCAAAGACCAACCAGTGGCTCCTTCAAGGCTGCGGTCATTTTCACCAGCAACGAGATTCACATTGTCCAAGTAGACGACTCAACCAACTTTGGCTCCTCGCTCGACCAAGACACTGTCAATGCCTGGTTGCAACAAAAAGGATCGGTGGCCACCCTCGGTTATTAAGAACCCTTCTTTCCCCCCCCCTTTAGAATCTTCATCTATGTATACATATCAAAACAATGCCTATTTTCGTATTACAAGTAAAAGAAAAAAAAAAAAAAAACAAACAGATTGAGGTGTTTGTTGCCAATGTCTGTGGGCGTTGATATCGGCACCGGGTCCGTACGAGTGAGCCAGCGTGGCAGAACAAAGGCCTTGCCCATAACCACCCAGCATGGCTTGTATACCACGCAATCGTCGTATCAAGTGTTTACCAATATAAACACCCTCTTGAGCGAGGTTGACTATAATGCCATTGGCATCACAGCCACCTGTTCTATGGTGGTGCTATACAAGATTGAACTCAATGGCGCCATTTATTTGAGCCCCTATAATTTGGGCGGCATTGACAATGACTTCCACCACGATATACTTCTCTGGATGGACGGGTCGCTGGCACCACAAACGCTGGAGTTGAACAGAAAACTAGCCGGAAACGACATTCTCCTTCAGGTGGGCGGCAAGTTGATACCAGAGTTGGGGCTACCGAAACTAAAGATGATCAGCGACGCCAACAATAGGAACGGGAGCAACAAAAAGAGGCTAGTTTGCTTTGAGTTGTATGATTGGATGAGCTACTTGTTCAAGCACGGCGGGTTCCAATCTGTTGATGGTGTGCGGGTGGTTGAGTACCGACAGCTGCGGCGCCCCCCATCATTCTCGAATGAGGCGTACGCCATTGATGGGTCAATCAAGGGCTGGCTGTCTGACTTTTTAAAGCTGATTGGGATAGATGTCGAGGTTGGTTGCTGTGAGGATGTTTCTTGCACGGGACTGCCCCTGCCCCTGCTGCTGCTGCTGCTGCTGCTGCTGCTGCTGCTGCCCCTGCCCCTGCCCCTGTTACTACCCATTGGATTCCCCGTGGGGCACGTCAAAGACACCGACATTATTATTGCTCACGGATGCATCGACTGCTACGCCGGATGGCTAACCACCTATTCCCCGCGATCGGTGTCGATGGTGGCGGGGACATCCACGTGTTTTTTATTCACCAGCACAAGCCAAAAGTTTATGCTGGGCGTTTGGGGTCCGTTTGAACTCGCCAAGCGGGGCGAGTACGTCTACCAGTTTGGCCAGGCCGCCACGGGGAAGCTCTTTGAACGGTTGTTTAGCAACACGGGCTCGTTTGACGAGATGGAATCAATGACGGCCGAGTTGGAGCGCGATCGCGGAACTAGCATAAACGAATTGATCAAGCGGTATTTCTACTATGGCGACGTGTTTGGAAACCGCACGCCGTGGCAGGATCCCCATATGTCAGAGATGTTTATCGATTGTTGCAATGCCCCCGGTCTCCCGCGCGCTGCCGACGCCACTGAGCTTAGCCAGGTGATCAAGTACAATTTGATTCTTGAATTTTTGGCGTTTCAAACAAGACAATTGTTGGAGCCGCTCCCTCACGTTGACCGAATCATTATGAGCGGGTCACAAAGCAGAAACCAAAGGTTTAGAAAGTTGCTCAGCTCGGTCACGGGGTTGCCAGTGCAGAGGGCCCAGTGCGACGTGGCCGAGGGGGCGCTGATGCTAGGCGATATTGCCGAATTGGTCCTGGGCGGAGCGGAGTATGACACTGCGTTTGATTGCATTGTCAAGGGCAGAGCCAGCAGCGACATTGACACCATTGACACCATTGACATTGTGCGGCAAGAAAAGAGCGCCTTGTTGAGTCGCAAGTATGAGGTGTTTATGGACATGCAGTTGCAACAGAGAAAGTACCGAGAGATGATGGACGTTGTTTGATATATGTGGCCGATGCCATTGGCCTGCTTCCCCTGTAAACTCGGACTTGTAACAAACTGACCAAAACGGACAATCAAAAAAAAAAGAAAAAGAAAATGGTCCCCCCCCCCTCCATCAAGGAAAGAGTGTCCACGAATCACGGCTTGAATAGCAAATGGACCAAGGGTCAGGTCTTGTAGCAGAGTTGTATAGACCATCACTGTATCTCAAACGAAAGCTTTGAGTTGAGCCCAGCTTGTCCATCTCCGGATCACCTCTCTGTTTTTGTTTCTTCTTTTCCCCTCCCCACTTTTGTTATTAATCCGTCCTCTACAAACAATGCACACAAAAATTTTCTTCATGGCCACCCACCTCAACAAAACAATTAAAGCCGAACCGATCTCATGACCCAGCGAAACACCCTCTAGTTCAGCCCATCCATAATGAACCACAACAACAACACCAGCAACAGTGCATCGCCGCCGGCGTCTTTGACAAACTTTTTCAACGGAACGTCTGAGCCGCTGACCAAACTCACAAACAAACACACGCGGTACAAGCCGTCGTCGCTGAGAAAGAGGCGCAAGACCAACGTACGTGCCTGCGACGCCTGTGCCGTACGCAAGGTCAAGTGCGAAGACACGCGGCCATGTGCCCATTGCGTCAACAACAAGTTGAAATGCACCCTGTTGCGAGAGCGCAAAAAGTCGGGCCCCAAGAACCTACACAAAAAGACGTTGGATAGCATCAACTCGTTGAGCGAGGTGATTGAACTAAACACAAGACCAGGCCGGGGCCAGAGCAAGCGGATGCAACAGCAACAGCAGCAGCAGAATCAACAACAGGAACAGCATCCGGGATTAACTAGTCGAAGCTCGTTAAGCAAGAGCTCAAGCGAGGCCGAGTCAAGTCCGCAGTCATATGGTTCAGGCGCCATCACGCCCGAGTTGGTGCGTACCGACTTTCCGGCAACTGCAGCGACAAATACCGCCACTGAACAGAGTGTTGTGTCTGCTTCCGTACCCACTTCTGGCCCCACTGGCCCCACTGCTCCCACTGCTCCCACTGCTGCCCCCACTGCTGCTGCTGCCCCCGCATCCTCGACAACAACAACCGCTGCTGCCGCAACGTCCTCTACGGCCAGGACGTCAATAACATCATCCACTTTTGTTTCTGCACCTGGACCCACCGCAGCAGCAATCGAGGAGTACCTTCTCACGCCGTGTCACCTTGTCGAGAATATCCAGCTTATTGGCGACGAGCCCGCCATGCACGAGCTAGTCAGGCCATTGACGGTGGCGTCGGTGGTTGCCAACCACTCCAAATTGATTGAGTTTATAAACACCAACTACCCAAACACTGGCGGCACCACAAACAACCCCTACCACCAAGAACTCAACTTGATCAGCCACCATGACGACTCGCTATACTTGTCAACCTTGTTGATCATCCTCACGTTGAACGAGCTCGTGGCGGAGGTGTTGATCAAGCTAAAGAAGCAAAAGTTTAAAGACTTTCTCCACTACCCCAAAAAGTACTTGATGTTTCGGCCATTTAAAAACTACAAAAACTTGTGCCATTTCAAGGCGTTGGAGATTTTCACCTTGATTGAAAAGAATTTCATTGTGCCCCCCATAATTCCGCAGAACCGGTTGCCCTCAACCAACCAGTTTATGCATTTGAACCAGTACCAGATCTACTACAACTTGTCCATTGCGTGCATCCAGCTGTGCAACTACAACCACATTTTGAACTTGACAAACACCCTAAACACGACAAACTCGATGCAGAGCAACTACGGCAACGAGGCGCAAGAGCACCAAAAGATTCTCTACTTGAGCCGAGCAATTACCTACTTCCAGTTGATCAACATCAAGCCCAATGACTCGTTGTTGCCGTTGATTGAGTTGTACGAGTTTTTGTACACCATGGAGAGGTACTATATCGTGTACTCGTCCCACAACTACAACTTGAATGTCACGAGAAACAACGAGGTGTTTCTCCAGTTGCGGTGCGGCAAGTTTGCCGGCAAGGGCTACCTCTACGACTTGATGAAGATTTGCGACGACGGCGGGATCATTGGCGACATTTGCTACAAGTCAAACTTTAACGTTGGTCTAAGCTATGTGGCCACACTGGGGTATTTCCAATTGCGGAACGAAATTGAAAAGCTCGAGCCCAAGGAGCCGATCCTTGCGCTTTTGAAAAATGTATTGTTGTTTAAAATCTTGCTCACCCGGCCATTGGATTTTACCAGCAGCAAGGCGCAGTTGGTGGTGATTATGTCGTCGGTGAACCAGCTCCTTGAGCAAGCCGACTCGGATGTTTTCAAGGTGAAGGTGTCCAACTATCAGATATTGCAGCCCATGTTGCACATGTTGAAGATTATGCTTGAGATGAAGCAGTTTGAGTCGCGGCTCGGCGTGCCGATAAACGTGTCGGACCAGGAGGTGTTGCTCAAGTACAGCGACAATCTCATTGTGCACTTTCCGTTTTTCAACAATATCAACAAGTTGATTCGGGCCCACAAGATTTTGACCAATTGGTTTTTGAACTTGCTGGAGTTTAAGAAGCACGAGGGTGAAGCGCAAGAGGCGGGACAGACTCCATTTGCAGTACAAGATCAGCAACAACAGCAACAGCAGGTGCAGCATCAACAACATCAACAGCTACAACAACAACAGGTGCAGCACCAGCTGTTACAACAACAGCAACAACTACAACAGCAACAACAGCAACAGCAGTACCCCCAAGTGTACCAGAACCAGAACCAGAACCAGAACCAGACGCCACAGCCACAGCCACGCGCCGAGCTCCCCCATATCCCCTCGTTACCAAGCATCCCATTTGATCGCATTGCCAGTCAGATTGATATCAACGACTTGCTCAAGGACATTTCGCCCGGCGAGATGGCCGTAAGAGCGACGCCACTACAGCACCAAGCAGACGACGAAGAAGAGGAGGGAGACGAAGATGACGATGGAGAGTTTTTGATACGTCCACAGAACGAGCATGGCCACCAGTTTGCTCAGCCACACCGGAACCAATACGCGCATCCGTTGCCATCACAACAGCCGTCCCCCATGGACTCTGCGGGCCAGGGCCAGGGGAGCGACGGCAGTGCGATTCCCATCAGCAATAGCACCAGAAACTTTTTGAACTTGTTTTCAGCAACCACTTTTGACGAGGGGGCGAACAGCGGTAGTTATTTCAACTTGTTTCATTTGAACAACAGCATGGAGAGATAGTGGATATGTATAGCAGTGCTGAGAATCCTCCTCAGCCAAATTGATCTGCACCTTTTTTTTTTATTCTTCATTTTGTTCTTTGGGCCCACCTGCTTATCTTACTGTGGTTTATCATAGAGGGAGAAACAAAAAAGGGGGAAGGGGTGGCACAGCCCATGTTGTCTAGGTAGCCATATAGTAGCATAAGTTTATCCCCCTTCCAACCGGCGTCTCCCTTTACCAATCTCTCTCTTTTGTACTGTGGCCCGCCTGTTCCCTCCCAGGGGCTCAACAAGACAAAACAAAAAACTGTTTGCTTTTCTTCTTTCCCCCCCCCCCAAGGGGAAAAAAAAAAAAAAGTTCAACGAAATTTTATCATCACAATCACCAACCATCCTAATAAAGACCAACCACCCTAATCACTCTAGCCATCACCCTGGCACCAGCAACAGCACCAGCACCAGCAACAACAACAACAGCACCGGTACACGCATCCGCACCGATAGGATTCAAAAACAAAAACAACAAAGAAGGTACGCTACCGCCACAAAAGCATGGACTTAGACACAGACGTACCAATGGAAGACGTTGAAGAGGCTGTCATCAAAGTCAAGCAGCAACTGTCACAACAACCACAAGATGCCACCACCCAGCACGCCTCGAAACAGCCACCGCTCGACACCACCTCGATAAACCAGTTGGACGCTTGGATTGCCAAGTTGAGCAAGTGCGAGCCGTTGGCCGAGGCTGACGTCAAGAAGCTTTGTGAGATGGCGATTGACGTGTTGCAATTTGAAGAAAACGTCCAGCCCGTCCATGTCCCCGTGACCATCTGTGGCGATGTGCACGGCCAATTCCACGACTTGATGGAGCTTTTCAAAATTGGCGGGCCGTGCCCCGACACCAACTACCTCTTTATGGGCGACTACGTTGACCGGGGCTACTACTCGGTTGAGACGGTGAGTTACCTCGTTTGCATGAAGGTGAGGTTCCCCAACAGAATCACCATACTTAGAGGGAACCACGAGTCGAGACAAATCACCCAGGTGTATGGGTTTTACGACGAGTGTCTCAGGAAGTACGGCAGCGCCACTGTGTGGAAACTCTTTACCGACTTGTTTGACTACTTCCCCATCACCGCCCTTGTGGACAACAAGGTCTTTTGTCTCCATGGCGGTCTTTCGCCCATGATTGAAACCATTGACCAGGTGAGAGAGTTGAACAGAATCCAAGAGGTGCCCCACGAGGGGCCCATGTGCGACTTGTTGTGGTCGGACCCCGACGACAGAGGTGGCTGGGGCATTTCTCCCAGAGGTGCAGGGTTCACATTTGGCCAAGACATTTCCGAACAGTTTAACCACACTAATGACTTGAGCTTGATTGCTCGTGCCCATCAGTTGGTGATGGAGGGGTTCAGCTGGTCGCACCAGGAGAGCGTGGTTACCATCTTTTCGGCACCAAACTATTGCTACAGATGCGGTAACCAGGCAGCCATCATGGAGGTGGACGAGCAACACAATAGACAGTTTTTACAATACGACCCCAGCGTCAGACCGGGCGAGCCAACCGTTACCAGAAAGACGCCCGACTATTTCTTGTGATGGATGAAAATGTATTTTTGCTATTGCTGCTATGATGATTTGTTTTTTTTGCCCCCCCTTTCCCATGTCCACCCCTTCACATGTCCCTCGCCCCCCCATTTTTGCTTCTCAGCCTTGAGCTCATCCCTCCACTCCTTGTTTGCAATTCTTTGTAGTTTGCTGTTTGTTTAATGAAAGCTTTGTAAAGTTTAGTATCAATAGCTAATAATGGTCGTGTACTTTTACATCAAAGATTATCCAACCAGAGGCTCGAAATTTTCCATTACCAGAAAGAAACCCAGAGACAACAAAAAAAAAAGGAAGCAAAAGAGTAAGAGGTGAAGCTCCCAAATCAGGACAAACCATTTGTTGCACGCCATGTTGAGAGCTAGACCATTGATGTCAAAGATACCCAAGAGGTCACTCTACACCTCGGTGTTGGATTCAGACATAAACATCACCAAGACGGGAAAAGTGAACCAGGCAGTTGGCCACGGCGGCCGCTCGTCAAGAACCGGGTACACTGCAACTGTGTTTGGTGCCAGCGGGTTCTTGGGCCGTTACATCACATCCAAATTGGCCAGACACGGCACCACCACGGTTGTGCCCTTTAGAGACGACTTGAAGAAGCGGTTTTTGAAGGTTACTGGTGATTTGGGCGTGGTGAACTTTGTTGAATTTGATGCCAGAAACGTGCAGAGCATCCAGGACAGCGTAGCCCATTCGGACATTGTCATCAACTGTATCGGCACTGACTACAACACCAAGAACTTTTCCATGGCTGACGTCAACATTGGCCTTACCGAGAGAATTGCTCAAGCGGCCAAGGATGCCAATGTCGCTAGATTTATCCATGTGTCCTCATACAATGCCAACCCCGAGTCCGACTCGGTGTTTTACGCCACCAAGGGTATTGGCGAGCAAGTTGTGAGGAGCATCATCCCGGACTCTACCATTGTGCGTCCGTCACAAATGTATGGCCGAGAAGACAATTTGTTGAACTACCTTGGCCCCAAGATCAAGATGTGGACGCCAAACAAGAACCAAAAGGAAATATACCCCGTGCACGTGATTGACGTTGCCGGTGGTATTGAGCGGATTGCGTTTGACGATTCCACCCTGGGCCAAACCTACGAATTGCATGGGCCAGAAAAGCTAACCTATGCTGAAATTAGGCAGTTGATCCACACCATCACGGCCAACTTTGCCCAAGTCGGTCCCATCTGCTACAAGTTTGGCGAGTACGAGTTGCCCTTGCCCATTGCCAAGTTGATTGCCGAGGTTAAGCAATTGCCATTTTGGAGAATGACCAACCCGGACCAGGTCCAGAGACACCTTATAAATCAAGTCATTGACCCAAACGCAAAGACGTTCAAGGACTTGGGCATCCACGATTTGACGTTGTTGAGTGACGTGTTGTTTACCTATGTGAAGCAATGGAGACATCCATTGATTGCCCAAAAGGGTGCTCCATCAAAGAAGGAGGCGGAAAAGTTGAGACAGATTCAGCACTTTACTCGATAGTGTAGTAGCATAGGAAAATAATAAAATACACACACATTTATATCAATAACAGGAAAAGTGGCAGGTGTAATATGACTTGGATGTAGTAGAATATGACAAGGCTATAGGTGTAACACGACAATGTTGGCTACAGTGTAGGGTTGCAGGACTCGGTTGTCACATTTTTTTTGTGTGTGCCAGATTACCGCTCGCATATGGCCGAGATTGCCGTTATATAATGGCACCCTAATCTCCAACCACCACAAACTCTTCCCTACCAACCACTACACTTTTTTCTATGGCATTACCATCCATTGCCATTTTCAGGGCGTCTCTGCCAGCAGAGCAACGGGCCGTGCTCGATCACTTGTTTGAGCCATGCGACGCATTGTCGGCATTCATACAGAGCAGGGTTGTTGCCAGCCAATCGTACACCACATACTTTGAGTTTATCGAGCAGGTCAGAGGTGAGCTCTTGTCATTCTTGGACGAGCTGGAGCAAGCACCGCAAGCAGCACAAGCAGTGGCCACAAGGGGCACGGATGCCACAATCAACCAAATAATCTCTGCACACCCACGGTTGGGCGAAACCAAAGCCAAACTTTCGACGCACTCGAGTGCAGAGCAAAGGTCATTGTCGGGAGACCCCCTGGAGGGCGCCAAACTAAAGCGGTTGAACGAGGAGTACGAAGAGACCTTTCCCGGGTTGAGATACGTTGTATTTGTCAATGGCAGACCCAGGAGTGAAATTATGAAAGATATGAGACAACGAATCGAGAGGGGGGATATCCGATTGGAGAGAAGAGAGGCATTCAACGCCATGTGTGACATCGCGTTGGATAGGGCAACCAAGTTGGGGGCAACCAAATTGTAGGGGTATGTGATGTATACATGTATAGCTTTTATCCGGGTAACTTGCAAACCAATTTTTGGCCTCGTGTTTCACACTACCACTTCCAACGTTTCACCAATTTTCGCTCGATAAGGGGAAAAGTGCCAGGCAACCCACCAAGCACCCACTAGAAACATCAACGCAACAATGGTATGTAGAGAACATCCGTCTTTGCCTCAAGCATACAATCAATTGGCCAAAAGAGAAATAAAGATACTAACCGGTTCCACCTTCCCACTAGGCTGGTGCAATTGAAAACGCAAAGAAGGACTTGCAGCGTCTTTCGCTCGATGCTAAAGAAAGCCAGTACGGCCAAATTTACTCCGTGTCTGGTCCCGTTGTTATTGCAGAGAACATGATTGGATGTGCCATGTACGAGTTGGTCAAGGTTGGGCACGACAATTTGGTTGGCGAAGTCATTAGAATCAGCGCCGACAAGGCAACCATCCAAGTGTACGAAGAAACCGCGGGTGTCACTGTGGGAGACCCTGTCTTGAGAACCGGGAAACCGTTGTCGGTTGAGTTGGGCCCTGGTTTGATGGAGACCATTTACGATGGTATCCAAAGACCATTGAAGGCAATCAAGGAGCAGTCAAAGTCGATTTATATCCCCCGAGGCGTCGACTCCCCCGCCTTGTCGAGAACCGCCCAGTGGGATTTCACCCCTGGCAGCTTGAAGGTGGGTGACCACATCACCGGCGGTGATATCTTTGGCAGCATTTACGAAAACTCCCTTCTTGATGACCACAAAATCTTGTTGCCGCCAAGAGCAAGGGGTACCATCACCTCCATCGCCGAAGCAGGCGCATACAATGTCGAAGAGCCGGTTTTAGAAGTTGAGTTTGACGGCAAGAAGCACAAGTACTCCATGATGCACACCTGGCCCGTGAGAGTGCCCCGTCCGGTTGCTGAAAAGCGTACCGCCAACTACCCATTGTTGACGGGCCAGAGAGTGTTGGACTCCTTGTTCCCCTGTGTCCAGGGTGGTACTACGTGTATCCCAGGCGCTTTTGGTTGTGGCAAGACTGTCATTTCCCAATCGTTGTCCAAGTTTTCCAACTCGGACGTTATCATCTATGTTGGTTGTATGTGTCTTTTTTTTTTCTTTCCCTTTCTTTTCCTTTCTTCTTTTCTTTGCATTTTGCAATTTTCATTTGTTCACTTACTAACTTATAAACAGGCGGTGAAAGAGGTAATGAAATGGCCGAAGTTCTTATGGAGTTCCCCGAGCTTTTCACCGAAGTCTCGGGCCGTAAGGAGCCCATCATGAAGCGTACCGCCTTGGTGGCCAACACTTCGAACATGCCGGTTGCTGCGCGTGAAGCGTCGATCTATACCGGTATCACGTTGGCCGAGTACTTCCGTGACCAGGGTAAGAATGTCTCCATGATTGCCGACTCGTCGTCGCGTTGGGCCGAGGCGTTGAGAGAAATTTCCGGTAGATTGGGTGAGATGCCTGCCGACCAAGGGTTCCCAGCATACTTGGGTGCCAAGTTGGCCTCCTTCTACGAGCGTGCAGGCAAGGCTGTCGCCTTGGGGTCTCCAGAAAGAATTGGGTCTGTGTCCATCGTTGCCGCCGTGTCTCCTGCCGGTGGTGATTTCTCCGACCCGGTCACCACTTCCACCTTGGGTATCACCCAGGTGTTTTGGGGGTTGGACAAGAAGTTGGCGCAGAGAAAGCATTTCCCCTCGATCAACACCAGTGTCTCATACTCCAAGTACACCAACGTGTTGAACAACTACTACGACTCCAACTACCCCGAGTTTCCGCAATTGAGAGACAAGATCAGGGAGATTTTGTCCAACGCCGAGGAATTGGAACAGGTTGTCCAGTTGGTTGGTAAGTCTGCGTTGTCGGACTCTGACAAGATCACCTTGGACGTTGCCACCTTGATCAAGGAGGACTTTTTGCAGCAAAATGGTTACTCGTCGTACGACGCTTTCTGCCCCATTTGGAAGACGTTTGACATGATGAGAGCATTTATTTCCTACTATGACGAGGCACAAAAGGCAGTTTCCAACGGCGCCCAGTGGTCCAAGTTGGGTGAAGCCACCAGCGACGTCAAGCACGCTGTCTCGTCGGCCAAGTTCTTTGAGCCATCCCGGGGCCAGAAGGAAGGTGAAAAGGAGTTTAATGAATTGTTGACCAAGATCTCAGAGAGATTTGCAGAGGCATCCGAATAGACAATTCTGCTTTTTTTATATTTTATGTATCTACATTTTTTTTGGGCTATGCTCTGAAACAATACACACGTTTTTCTTTTGTGCATGTGCTATACCCACCTTGCTAGTGACAGCATTCGCCGGAACCGATACTCTTTGCAAGACCCCAGCACCCGTGAAAGCAGCTTGCAATAAAGAGGTCCACCCCGTCAATCAACTCTCTAACGTCGTCGTCAAACGAGTTTATAATTTCATTGCGCCTTCTAGTGTCGTCATCCTGGGCCTTGTTGAAATTCAAGGGGAACTCATTGATGGGGATGCCCCTCGGGGTGTAGACTATGCTGGGGGTCTCCCCCGGCTCCTGTGAAATCACGCTGCTACTCTTTTGCTGGGCTGTGTTTGTCTCTGGTTCCGGCAATAGCGTTTGTTTGGTGGTGGGTTTGAACCACGAGGCGACAATGCCCATCATTGTCTTTTTCGGCTCGTTGAATGTGTCTTGCTGGAAGGGGTGGGCGCCACTCAAGACGGCGTCGTTGTTGTGCTGGCTGACTGGTGGCCGGAATCGCGAGTACCTTTCCTCCACGAAATCGGTAAAGGCGTCACCGGTGGGGAACAAGTGTGTGGGCACACACCTCTGGGGAAAGTTCAAGTTCATGTCCACCTCGTAGGGGGGGTCATGTGGCGATATCATTGACGAGTATAGTGGAGATGTTGAAAGGGGGGAGGGGGCGGAGGAGATATCAAACGATGCGGGGGAGAATGGTTCTGGGAAGAAGGCGGGCGCGGTTGCTTGTGCGAATAATAAGCGCTCATTGCATTTGGCCAAGGGCAGCATTAGCGGCAAAGAAGAGCTTTTGAACCGGTCTGTCACCCGGTTAGCCCTAGTAGTGGGCTCTGGCAGTGTGGCTGAAGCAGCTAGTGGGTGAAGCATATATTCTGTGGTGCACAAAGAAGGTTGAAATGGGTGCTGTCTTTTTTTTTGTTTGCTTTTTGTTTGCTTGGGTGCAAAAGTGGTGAGCAGAAAATGCATTGCTTTCTGGTTATAAGATGGTGTTGGGTCCCATGGTTGGACACCGTCCGAGGGAGTGGGTCGAGAATCTTTAAATTGGCTTTGGAGAGTGGGAGAGTAGGAGTGTGGGAGAGGGGTGAGAGAGTTGATGGTTGATGATTGAAAACTGGAAGGAATTGAAAAGAGAGTGGAAACACAGGGAGGCCATGACTTGGATAGAGAGACGTGTTTTCCATCTAGACCAACTGAACTGAGACACCATGTTTTACAGGTATGATTGACTTGATGTTAAGCATGGTAACCACCCACCGACGTGGCAATACCTTTTTTTTTTGACGGGAAATCATACGGTTGCTTCCAGTGGATGTTCAGTTGGAAACAACGTCATGGCATGATTCAACCAAGTGGGGGAGGGCCACAACACCCCATCCACCACCAACTACACACTTTTTTTCAAAAACATTTTCACAACATAAACAAAGTTTTCATTTACATTGTCGTTATATATGTACGGACATTAAAATATTCTTTAAAGAGACCAGATGCATTAATAAGGCAAATTGAAACAAAAAGAACCAACACCAAACCAACATTCAAAAAAAAAACATCATCAACCAATCTTGTAACAATCTTGACCAATTCCCTCTTTCCAATCGTTGATTTTAACATTGACCTTTTCCCTCCAATTCAATGGCAAAGAATGACTCCCTCACCATTTTTTTTAGCCCGTCCGTTTACTTGGATCTAGCTCTAACCTTCCGTCTCTTTCTTTTCAATCTTCTGACTCTCTTTTTTCTCCACTTATCTCTCATGGTGATATGTGTTGATGCTAAGGAAGAGAAGAAGAAGAAGAAGAAGAAGAAGAAGAAGAAGAGGAAAGGGAGAAAGAATAAATGAAAATGTTGAGAGGTCATTTGCTCGCCCCGCCATACACACAAAAAAAATTAATTTTTTAGGGTGCGCACGACTGTTCTAGTTGTATATTGTCACGTGCATAGACCATTTAGGGTTTTAATATACAGTCATTGGAGAACCCCCCCTTCACCCTCACCCCCAACTCCTTTAAACCTATTCAACTTGGTCGTCAACTTTTATATCGTCATTGAGTCTCTTTGTCTCTTGGGCCAATGCCTTCTCCAAGTCCTCTTTGAGGTGCTGCAAGGACAACGACTCGGTCAATTCCTCTATAATTTGTTTGTTGATAATCACCTGTTCGTCCTCTTGGATCATCACATCCAAATGTCTCTTTTCGTTGTACTTGGAGTAGATTGCATCCATGGTGCCAACCCCACTGAATGCGAGATGGCTTGTGCCCTGAACCGCTTGGTCGTTTGCCAAGTCGTCTTTGGGCGGCTGTTTTGTTTCGAGCAAGTACGTCAAGTGCTGGATCCCGAGCAACGCCTTGACGTGGCAGTATAACCGGTACGCAACGTAAAATCCGGGCACGTTGGGAAGAATGGGAACCAATGCAAACGGCAACGTGAGGGGAATACCCACCGCACACCACAACGTATACCGTTTGTGCTTCTTTTCATTCTGCTCCTTGAACGCCCGCAACTGGTCAAGAATCGTTGTTGGCCTTTGAAACACGGGGTGGTACAAGGGTATTGGTTTCAACTGGTGGGAGGGAATCTTCAACGCCTCCACCTCCGACTGCACAATCAACGAAGGGCTAGTGGCACTCTCTTCCGCAGAAGCCGGGACAACGTGCAACGACTCCTCGTTGATTTCTCTAATCATTGACGTTTTGCTGGGAAACGACCGGAGACAATTCTCCTCGTATGGTATGGTGGCAAGAAGCCTCTTGATGAATGCAACAATCTTGACATTGACGGACAGTTTGGATTCCGAGAGTTTTGTCCATCCTTTTAGTGCAATGCCAGTCAATTTCCGCTCTACTTTGGTGATCAAGGGGATCTTCTGGAGCTGGGCCTTGCTTAGTATTGTGGGTCTGTGGTTGCAGTATATGTACGATTTGGATGTGGTTATGGGTATTGAAATCACATATATCGAGTTTTTGTTCAAGGTGGAGTTGAACCGTCTAAACGGGAGGTTATACAATGCAATGCTTGGCCTGGTCCTAATCATTACGGCAGGATAGGTTGGGAGGAGGATGTGGTGGTGGTGGTTGGTGGTGGTGGTGGTTGGTGGTGCGAGTTGTGCGAGGTGGTGGTGGACTATAGGATACCGGAACCTGCTTATGGCCGGGTTGTAGTATGATGAAATTGCAATGGCAAAGAACGAATTAAAGATTGCTAACCTGCACAATTGTCAGCCGCCAACAAAAAGCTCGGCCCCTGTCTTTTTTTGCAGGTTGCAGGTTGTGCAGGTTGCAAGTGAAATGATAATCAGAGTCGAGGAGCCTGGGAGAATGAGTGTTGGTGTGTGCATATATGGTGGTGTCCGTATTGAGGAGGAGGAGGAGGAGGAGGTGGTGTTGGCGTGTCAACCAACACGTTTATAAGTATGTACCAACGTAAAAATAAAAATGTATACTGATTTTCAAACATTTTGCTTAAAAAACAACAATAATCATCCCCCACCTCAAATAAACAACGTCCATTCAAAAAAAAAAGTACCTTTCTTCCCCGTGTATACATATACTGGTTTGCCAACCGGCCCCTTCCCCTCCCTTCCCTCCCCTTCCTTTTCTTGGCTGGCATTTATCCTCTGTTACTTTGCCATTCTTCCCTCTTACACTTGGTAGCACAGGAGCACCCGTGGTAAAGAGCAACAGTAAACGTTTTTTTGGTACAAACAAAAGCCAGCTTGCTCCAGAGTCCACAAGCAACACAATCAGCAATGCCAGAAGACAGCCCCCGCAGACACGGCACAAGGACAATGTCACCAGAAAGCAACGGAAACAACAGCAACAGCAACGAAAACAGCAACACCAACAGCAACAAGAGCAATGCTTTGGAAATACCCACCAACCCATTTGAACAAGCAAACATCAGCACCTACAGCCACAAAGCCAGCGTCGTGCCCCCCTACGTTCTAGATACCATTTCCAAGGCGTTCTTCAAAGACAAGGTCTCCGACCAAGCAACCGATATTAGCGACAGCTACCACAGCTTTGCCAACGACCCCTATGTAAAGGCAATGGACGGCAGCTGGTACCAGTTTATGCAATCGGTGCGGCACCAAACCGCCTACACCAGCGACCGGGTGGCGTACGACGAGGAATACTTTAAAGAGTACGACTTGAGCGGGCCGTGGGGCGGCGACGAGAGATTGAAGAGCGCGTTGGTGTCAAACAATAATGCCGCTGACCACGACGAAAAGCGAGGCATGTTTGGCTGGATGCTCCGGAACCCAGTGTTGGGCGAAAACGACACCAAGATCAGGTCCACTGCCGGGTACTGGATGGGCGAGAACAGGTCACAGTTGAAGCCGAGATTGAAAAAGATCTTTTTGTTCAACCCCTTGGTGCCGTTGTTGCTCCGTATCTTGATCATCATCTTTTGCGCCATTGCGCTAGGGATTGCCGGGTCGATATTTGTGCTTTCCAAGCGGCCCTATGACGGCAAATACCTCCAGCAGCAGGCAAGCACGGTGATGGCCATTGTGGTGCAGTCGGTGGCGCTAGTGTATGTCATCTACATTGCCTACGACGAGTACTCGGGCAAACCGTTGGGGTTGCGAGAGCCCATGAGCAAAATGCGCTTGATCATGTTGGACTTGTTGTTTATCATCTTTTCCTCCGCCAACTTGTCCCTAGCGTTCAACACGCTGTTTGACGACGAGTGGGCCTGCGAGGTGAACCGGACCCCGGGGTTGGCCGACATTGGACTATACTTTCCCGTGGTTTCCTCCATCTGTCGAAGACAACGGGCGTTGGCGTCGTTCTTGTTTGTGGTGTTGGTGCTATGGGTCATTACTTTTACAGTGAGTTTGTTGAGAGTAATAGACCGGGTCAACACGCCGGGGTCGAAAGAGTAGGTGTGGTGGTTGTTTCTTTGTGTGTACAAGTTATCAAAACACTGGGTCGTGCGACATGACTACTTCCTCTCTCATTCTTTCTTACTCTTGCTTCCCTTGTTACAAAAAAAAAATCTGATTTCGGTCGCCTGTCTCAATTCACACCAAACAAACCACCACTAGCCACCACCCGCCACCACCACCGTCGCCACCGCCACCGTCATCCCTATCCCTATCGCCATCGCCAACACCCACCCCTTACGATCGCGGCCTTGTTCTACCGTTACACAGTACAGATAGGCGTACACCACCCCAGCCAATTGGAAGAACCACCACAAAACACAAAACACACACCCGCCACCCACACCACACCCCCCTCAACATGTCCGTCCTTCCATCATACACCGACCTCAACGCCACATGGTCGTTTATCCAGCCCGGCTTGGAGTTCATCTTGGGTGCCCAGAATGAACAAGGGGTGACGTCGACCATGTACATGAACTGCTACACCGCGGTGTACAACTACTGTGTAAACAAATCGAGACGCATACTGCCGCCCTCCAACATCGCCGCCAGCAACGACAACAGCTCGTACTCACTAGCCGGCGCCGATATCTACAATAGGTTGGATACCTACCTCACCCAGTTTATCAGGGGGTTGAAGAAGTTGCAGAGCGAGACCTTTTTGGAGTTTTATGTGCGGAAGTGGACGCGGTTCACCATTGGCGCCGTGTACATGAACAATGTGTTTGACTATATGAACCGGTACTGGGTGCAGAAGGAAAGGTCAGACGGGAGAAAGGATATCTACGATGTGAATACATTGTCGTTGATCAAGTGGAGGGACGAAATGTTTCGCCAACACGACGCCACGTTGATCAAAGAGGTGTTGGAGTTGATTGAAAAGCAGCGCAACAGCTTGATTGTTGACACCAACTTGATCTCCACCGCCATCAAGTCGTTGGTGTTTTTGAGCATCGACGCCCAGGACTTGAAAAAGCCGAACTTGATCATCTATGTCAACTCGTTTGAAGTGCCGTTCTTGGCCGCCACCATGGACTACTTCACCAAGGAGCTGTCAGAGTACCTTGCTTCGCACAATGTCGTTGACTATATGAAAAAGTGCGAGACCAGGTTGGCAGAGGAGATTTCGCGGTCCAACAATTATTTGGAGGACCACACCAAGAAGCCGCTCTTGGACGTGTTGAACGCCGCGTTGATCGAGGGGCACGCCAGCGAGATGTATGACCAGTTTGTGATTTTGTTGGAGCAGAACCAGATTGACCATATCCAAAGAATGTACAAGTTGCTTTCCCGCGTGCCCAAGACACTAGACCCGTTGGCCAAAACGTTTGAGGATTACATCAAGAAGGAGGGCCAGGCGGCATTGCAAGAAATCAAGTCGGCAAGCGACGGCGAACAAAACGACGGCAAGAAGAAGCCCGGCGCCGGCGTTGACCCCAAATTGTACGTCAACACCTTGATTGCCATCTACAACCAGTACAACGACATTGTTGTCCAAGCATTCAGCAAGGACACCAAGTTTATCCGGTCTTTGGATAACGCCTGCCGCGACTTTGTCAACAACAACCCCATCGCCACCCCAAAGCCAAAGTCGCCATCGAGGACCCCCGAGTTGTTGGCAAAGTATGCCGATGGCTTTTTAAAGAGCACCGCCAAGGAGACCGACACGGCGGATATGAGCCCCGACAAGCTCATGATTGTGTTTAAGTTTATCAACGATAAGGACACGTTTGAAGAGCACTACCGCCGATCGCTAGCCAAGAGATTGATCAACAGCACGTGCAAATCGGACGATTTGGAGGAGGGGATCATTCACCGGCTCCAAGAAGAAAACTCGATCGAGTACACGTCAAAGATGACCAAGATGTTTTCCGACATGAAGGCATCGGTTGACTTGAAGCAGCATGTAAAAGCGAAAATCGGCGACAATGTTGTCAAGGACTTTACCCCCTTGATCTTGGCGCAGTCGATGTGGCCCTTCCGCCACTTGCAGGACTACGACTTGAAAGTAGCGCCGGAGTTGCAGTTATGCATCGAAACCGTTAAGGAAACTTATGGGTCGCAGCACAATGGCCGGCAATTGCAGTGGCTCTGGAACCACGGCCGAGCCGAGTTGAAGGCCAACTTGTCGCGAAAGGGCAAGGCCCCCTTTGCATTTTCCGTGTCCAACGTCCAGTTGATGATTTTGATGGCATTCAACAAGCAAAAGAGCTACACGTTCCGGGAGTTGCACGAGATTGTGGGGACAAAGAGAGAAACTTTTGAGGCGCACTTGATCCCGTTTACCAAGTACAAGTTGATGGAACAGTCGACAGAAGTAATCACCGACGACACGGTTTTCACCGTGGTGGACGAGTACAAGTCGAAAAAGCTCAAGGTGAACTTCATCTCGGCCATCAAGACCAACGAGTTGAAGCAAGAAGAAGACGAGGCGTCCAAGGAGATTGACGAAACCAGAAAGAACTACCTCCAGGCATGCATTGTGCGGATCATGAAGTCGAGAAAGCAGTGCAAGATCAACGACTTGATCAACGAGGTTCTTCCGCAGACGCAGTCGAGATTCAAGGCCAAGATCATTGACGTCAAGCGCGTGATTGACATATTGATTGAGAGAGAGTACCTCAAGCGTCTTGACAATAATACGTTTGAGTATATCAGTTGAGTAGTTGTAAAGAAAAAAAAAATATATATATATATATGAAAAAAAAAAAAAACAAAAAAAAAAGAAAAAGAATAATAGATGAAAAAGAGTTGTATCCCCCAATGTCCGTGGTTAAACGGCAAAAAACAACAGCCTCTAATGGGGGCCAATCGCTGAATGATAGAGGGAGGGTGCTATACTCATCGAGTCTTGTGCTCGAGGGACACACTGCGCCGGTGTTGGCGTGCAGATTCAACCACGACGGATCGCAAATTGCGACAGGAAGCATGGATAGACTGATTCTTTTATGGAGCACGCCGTACACCGAGGATGACCTTGCCAACCATGCCACCTTGGTGGGCCACAAGAATGCCGTGACGGCACTTGTATGGGCCGACGACGTGTTGGTCAGCGGCTCGGCCGATGCCAGCGTCGGGGTCTGGGATGCGTACACCGGCAAGAGGGTCCGGAAATGCACCGGCCATAGCGGCGTGGTGAACCAAGTGGCCAGGAGCAACAACGAGGGGCGTGAGGTTGTGTCGGTTGGCGACGACGGCAGAACGTGTTTTTGGGACCAGAGGGAGAAGAGGCCGACAAGGACAATCGACAGCGAGTACCCGTTGCTTACATGTTGTTTCAGTCCTGGCGGCGACACGTTGTTTACGAGCGGGATAAACCCCGAGGTGAAGGCGTTTGATTTGCGGCGGTTGGAGAAGCCGTTGTGGAGCGTGCCGGGGATAAGCACCACCACTAGCTTGGCGGTTTCGCCCGACAGCTCGACCCTCTTGGCGCGCACCGTTGACGGGGTGATCAAAACCTATAATTCACAACACGTCCCCGGGGGTATGAGTCGGCAGGTGGGTGTGTTTGAGGGGGCCGCGTCCAGCAACAAGGAGAACTGGCTCGTCCGCGGCTGCTTCAGCAGCGACAATTTGAAAATCTTTTCTGGTGGTGAAGACGCCACCGTGACTGCATGGGATATTGGTTCAAAGAGGGTTACTGGAAAGTATAAAGGGCACGAGGGGGCTGTTATTGATGTGGACTACCATCCAGAAAGGATTGTCATGAGCAGTTCTGCCGATGGCACTGTAATACTACGAGAATATATAGACTAGAACTTGACCCGCTTTTTGGTTGTGGGCTCCAGCAGCGCCACCCGCTTTGGGGGACTTTTACTTGTCGTGACATCTCCCACCTTCTCCACTGGCTCTTTTTTTTGTAGCCTGATCACTTTTGCAAGATTCTCCTGGCTGAATAGGAAAACCTTACACCGTTTTTCTCCACCAATGGTGGTGCTCAAATGCTTCAGCAACGAGCCAGGCGATTCAGGGGTGTCTTCCGCGTGGTCACCACGGCTCAACGCCGTGGCCACAAACGGAGAAAATTCGCCATTACCATGGAAATCCAAGAACCGGTGCTCCGACATGTACTCCCGCATGCCAGAGTCGTCCACAACGTCTTTGCTCCTGGAGTTGTCGTCGTTGTCGTTGTCGTTGTTGTCGTTGTCGTTGTTGTTGTTGTTGTTGTTGTTGTTGTTGCTGTTGTTGCTGTCTTTGCTCCTGGAGTTGTCGTTGTTGCTGTTTTTCAGCCGCTTATTGTAAATCTCCTCCTCCAACGTTCCCTTGAGCAACAATGTCTCCACAAACACCTCTTTGGTTTGCCCAATCCTATGCGCTCTCTTGATCGCTTGGGCCTCAATCGACTGGCGCCAAATCGGGTTGATAAAGTATACTCTAGTCGCCTCGATAATCGTGAGCCCATGAGCCGCCAACTTTATATCCATAATCAAGCTCGTCCCGCCATGCTCCGCACAATTGTGGCTGGCAAACTCGGCCAAGTTGGCGGCGCGGGAGGCCAGGGGGATAAATGTGGCATACAAGATATAGTTGACACCAAGTATGTCCAACAATTCCGTCAAGTAATATGCATTGTCTTCAAACTCGAAAAACACAATCGACTTGACCATGTCGTGTTGGTGCTCGAGTAACCGGCTGGACAAGTACGACAACTTGGCCGACGCCGTGCCCAGTATCTGCGCCCGCGAAATATCGGTTTCTTTTGTACTGACATCAGTAGCACTTTCCGCCTCCATGGCTGTACTACCCTGCCGGCTCATATCCACCCAGTGATCCGGGCGTCTTGGTGTGGCGAGCGACGCATGTACCGCATCATGCGAGGGGTCGCTCATGTTCAAGTGTAAACTATCGCGTTGCTTACCAAACCGTAAACTGTTTTTTTTGCGATTGTCTTCCCAATACCGCTTCCAAAACAAGGCCGCTGCTGGCTCCAACCGTTCCTTCACGCTCTCGTAATCACTATAGTCGATAAACCTGTTTTTGTAAAAAAAGCTCTGGATCGCAGCCACCTGCGGAGCCCCAAAGACCTTGTGTTTGCCATCACCATTGGCAGTACCACCACCAAAATAACGCGCAAATATACTGGGCAACCCCTTTACACAGTAATTCATTTCGTGAAACAACGCCGACGCTCTCCACTGCGGATTGTTCAAAGCAGCCACCGCCGTCTCCATAGACTGTTTCAACAACTGCTCATCGGCATCCAGGTACTTTTGCTTCTCCAACGAGTCTTTACACAACCCAATCAACGCTCGCATGTTTTCCTCGTCAAACCCGGTCCAGTGGAATGTGGCTTGCTGCAAGTTTCGCGTCAACTTTCTCAACTGGGTTCTATTGGCGGGGTGAAACATATAGTCCCTATCGACCCTTTCCGAAGTGACGGCATTGACCGCCAATACCGCCGTAAACAAATTGCACGACAACACGTCATGAAAAAACGGTTCAATAAAGACCGCTTCGTGGTGCAATTGGGGGAGGTGCAAGTCCTGTTCAATGTCCTCCGGGCTATGGCGCACCATGATTGATCCCAACAAGGACGAGAGCAGCAGGTGGTCGGCAGCGGTCCAATTGGCCAACGCATCCTGCAGGAGAAACTGTTTGCGCCAGAGTTCTGGGTACGAAAAGTACGGCTCCATCTTGAGAAAGTTGCCGACAATGGTTCCCAACTTTTGCAAATCGGCCTTGGCGTCAAAGCGGCTCTTTACCACGTACTTGTTTGTTTGCAAGTGGCTCTCCTCGTCCATGTAAAAAGTGGTCAACCCGGAAGTGGGGGTACCAGTCACCGCCCACCTTCTTTCGGCCGACAATGTCTTACAAAAGCGGGAGAAATTGGACGTTTTGGAGTTTACACTGTGTCCCTCGTCAATGATTATTCGCTTCCAGTACACGCCCGCCAAGGGGTTACCACTGTCGGAATTTCGGAAAGCTGCTTCCAAACACGTGTTGGACAATACAATCAAGTCGTACTTGATCAATTCAAGCGGGCTCGCAGGCACGCAATTTGTAAACACGCAACTTTCCAACCCCAGTTGCTTTTTGAAATGCTTGGAAACGTACATCACCTTTAAAAAGTCCGGCATGATGTGCTTGGCCAACTCTGTTGCCCATTGCGGTAGCAAACTGGCTGGCACAATAATCAAGGTGGTGCTGCACAAGTAAAGTTTTTGACGGGAAATATAGTCAGTTCGGCGCGGCAGGTGGCGCTTCACCTTTGAGTAATGCGTGAGCAGCTCGTTGCTATCAAGAACAATATGAAAATGCCCCGGGTTAGCAATCAATTGGGACACCACCGACAGCGGTAAATTTCGGGCATAGTACTTCCAGGGCAACGAAGCTGACCCCACAGCGTCAACCACATAGTCAGTCAATCTCTTTAGCTCCAGGGTCTTGGGAGGCTCGGCTAGTACAATGTCGCGGGGGATTTTGGCAACGTCATACTTTGTCAAGCACACTAGGCTCAAGCAAATCAAAGTCTTGCCCAACCCCATATTCTCGGCAAGGATACCGCCGCGGGGGAGTGTAAACAGCGCCGGTTTGCCATGTATGCGCCAATCAACCGAGTTGAGGTAGTAAACGTCATTGGTACCGGGAGAGCGCAATTCAACAAAGCCGCGGGCCACAAACTTTTGGCCCGGCTCGGTTTCGCGCGTCAACATGGC
>JAKTZW010000396.1:0-33890 GCA_030579015.1 Zhuliangozyma blackwelliae | reverse complement strand
TTTTTTTTTTTTTTTTTTTTTTTTTTTTGGTTGGTTTAGTTGGTTGAAAGAGATTTTGGGCTTTGCGGGTGTTTGGCCATATTACCTTGGTTTCATCACTACTACAGTCAAGGATGATGGAGTAACACTTGTGAGTAAAGACCAAGAGATTATGCTGGCTGATCTTGTAGAGTGATTGTGGGCGTGTGTGCATTCCATGATGATACTTGGCAGTAACAATGGCCCACTACGATCCAACACTTGGCGCGTGACAAATGGCTGTGGCCAACGCTGGGGTAAAGCAACACATGCGCCGCCACCCGCCACTCTCTCACCCCCTTGTATCATCACACCATGCTGGCAACAGGGCAAGTCTGCCTGACCAGGGCGCAGCTCATTGCCACAGGGGCAAACAGACAACACAGATAGACGACATAGACAGACAACACAGCCCTTTCCCCCAAACAAAGAAGGCGCAGAGAAAGGGGAGAGGGGGAGGGACGGCGCGTCACACAAAATCTATTTTTAGGATTCGCTCTCTTACGTGTTTCATATATATATACGTATATCTCTTGGTATATCCACAACAACTTCCGCTTCCACTTCCACACCACACCCCACCACACCCACACCACACCCCACCACACCCACACCACACCCCACCACACCACATGTTTATTTCCAATATACACAGCAGAGACGTCTTTGAAGGAGCAAAGTCCACGGCCGAGTCGTTCAAATCGTGGGACACATGCATGGCCAACCGAACGTGCAAAATCACCGCCATCGTGTTGATTGTGGTGGCATCTCTCATTGTCATTTGGGTGCTCACAACCATCTTCCAGTGTTTGTGCATGGGGGCCCGGTGTATCGATGCCTGCTGCTGCTGCTTCTGCCGCAGCACGAAAAAGCAACCGCGCTACGTTGAACAACAACCCCAGACCTACGTCAACCCCAATATGTACCCACCCAGGTATGCCAACCAGCAGTTTGCCTACCAGCCCCAGCCGGAACCCACGCCATACGCGACTCGAGACGTGTATGCCGAAAATAAGCCGAGGGGATACGAGCCGGTATACTCGTCGTACACCAACGATGAAAATGAAAAGAATCCATTCAGTGAAGGACGCCCTTATAGAGGATGAGTCATGGGCCGGGCCCATTAGTTATACAGTAATGAGATACCTACCCATTTTTCTTCTTTGTCACACACACTCTCCCTGTTGTGACTCTCTCTCCCTGTTGTGACTCTCTTTTGTTGTCCGTTTTGTTATTATTTACTCACCAATTTTTTTTTTCCCCTTACCCATCCATCACATACTGCCCGATGCATGTTTAAACACTTAAACACACTTTCCAAATCAGTCCGATTCATTCATTCTCGAGCCATGAAACGAACTGTTAACGACTCCATCACCCTCAACCAACAAGAAGCCAACATCCGCGAGGTGTTGGTGGAGTATTGCAACTACTACAACACCACCACCACCACCGATGGCATCACCCAACCCCTCGAGTTGAGAATCACTGGTGGCTGGGTCAGGGACAAGCTCTTGGGCAACGACAGCTGCGATATCGACATTGCCGTCAACAATCTCACGGGCCAAGAGTTTGCTTATGGGTTGCACGACTACTTGAGGCAGTACCGCCCAGAGTTGGCCACAAACCACACCCACACCATCAAGATGAACCCGGAAAAGTCCAAGCATTTGGAGACGTGCACCACCAAGTTGTTTGGCATCGACATTGACTTTGTCAACTTGCGTTCCGAAGAGTATACCCACGATAGCCGAGTGCCCCTGATTGAGTTTGGGACCCCCGAGCAGGATGCAGTGCGACGCGATGCCACCTTGAATGCCCTCTTTTTCAACTTGAACCACTGCAAGATTGAAGATTTCACGGGCCAAGGCCTCCGTGACTTGCAGCAGGGGGTGTTGAGAACGCCATTGCCGCCGGTAAAGACGTTTTTGGACGATCCTTTGAGAATTCTCCGCCTTATTCGGTTCGCCAGCCGGTTCAACTTTATCATCGACCCCAGAACGCTAAGCGCCATGAAGGAGGAGCACAACAAACTGGCACTCGCCACCAAGATCAGCAAGGAAAGGATTGAGATTGAGTTGAGAAAGATTTTGACCAGCAAGAACCCCGCATACGGCTTGCAATTGATCAACTACGTCGACCTTGCCCAGAGCATATTCTATGTCAAGGAGTTGGAAGCCCACTTTGATCGGGCCATATTGCAGCGCGCTTGCGAAAGAATGCCGGCCCACATGTACGTTGCCGGCACCATCTACCCCGACTTCAAGCACGCCATCCTCAACTCAACCACAACTTTTGGTTCCGTTTTCAGCAACCTCCTAACCGACGGCGACCAAATGAATGTGTTTTGGCTTGCGGCCATCTTGCACCCGTACCATATTTGCCCCATTCCCAAGCCCAACCATGACGTGTACAATTTATTTATGCGAAGGGGGCTCATGGCAAAAAAAGCTGATATCAACCGAGTCTCAACCATCAACTTGCAGAGCCGCGACACTATTGACAAGTTTTTCGCCAACCCTGCGGGAGTCACACGGTCAGAGTTGGGGATGTACTTGCGCCACTTTCCCGGGTTCGCCCTGTTGAACCTTGCCTGCAATGCCTTTATGGACTGCACCCACGAGGTGATGAAGTTTATTGAGGTTCCAGAAAAGGTACCGCCGCCGTACCCCGAGCACACCCAAGCTAGCGACGAGCGAATCACCCTGGCTATTAGACAAGTGGTTGAAAACTACGAAACCTTGTTCAACAAGATCAACAGCCTCGACTTGACCCAAGCCCATTTGATAAAGACCGTGCTCGACGGCACCACCATTGCCAAACATTTCAATAGAAAGCAAGGGCCATGGTTGAGGCATGTGTTGGACGAGGTCATGGTGTGGCAGTTGGATAACCCCTCGGCCACAGCCAGTGACTGCTTTGAGTTTGTCCACACCATCATTGGCAAGTATACTCTGTAGCGATGGAACCTTTACTGTATAGATCACGTGGCGCCGGACCACTGAGTCACACCGGGCCTGAACAAGGGAACAAGAAAAAAATACAAAAAAAAAAAGAAAAATTTCGCCAGATTATCCTGGAACCAGATATTAAAGACCCCCTCCCACCTCTTTAAGCACATCTTCCACAATG
The DNA here is from genome assembly GCA_030579015.1 of Zhuliangozyma blackwelliae. Taxonomy (NCBI): domain Eukaryota; kingdom Fungi; phylum Ascomycota; class Pichiomycetes; order Serinales; family Debaryomycetaceae; genus Zhuliangozyma; species Zhuliangozyma blackwelliae. The sequence continues at coordinate 30,740 of JAKTZW010000396.1, read as the reverse complement.
TCAGTTGAGAAAGTGCCGATTTTGGGCAAGGAAACCATTCATGTTGGCTATGGTATCCAAGACCACATTGTCTCCGAAGTGATAGCCAGTTTGGCATCCTCAACATATGTGATTGTCACCGACACCAACATGGCAAGAACAGAGGCATTCCAGAAATTGCAGAGCGATTTCCAACACCAGTTGCAATTGCAAAGACCCGAGTCGAGGTTGCTCTCGTACTACGTTTCACCAGGTGAAAACAACAAAAACCGAGCCACCAAGGCCGCCGTGGAGGATTACCTCTTGCAGCAGGGGTGCACCAGGGACACGGTGATTTTGGCCGTGGGCGGCGGTGTTATTGGCGATATGATTGGGTTTGTCGCCGCCACGTTTATGCGGGGCGTGCGTGTTGTGCAAGTGCCCACGAGTTTGTTGGCCATGGTTGACTCGTCGGTTGGAGGCAAGACGGCCATTGATACGCCCTTGGGCAAGAACTTTATTGGCGCGTTTCACCAGCCCGAGTATGTGTTTTGCGACGTTTCGTTTTTGGAAACGTTGCCCGCCCGACAATTTATCAACGGTATGGCCGAGGTGGTCAAGACCGCGGCCATTTGGAACGAGGAGGAGTTTACGCGGTTGGAAAAGTTTGCCAAAAAGTTTCTTGCAGTTGTCACCTCTGCCAAGCCCGACCTCGCCCTGATCAAGCAGGAGTTGGTGAAAACCGTGTTGGAGTCGGTGAGGGTAAAGGCGTTTGTTGTCTCTTCGGATGAGAAGGAGTCTGGGTTGAGAAACTTGCTCAACTTTGGCCACACCATTGGCCACGCCATCGAGGCCGTGTTGACGCCCGAGGCATTGCACGGCGAGTGTGTGTCCATTGGTATGATCAAGGAGGCCGAGTTGTCGAGATATTTGGGCATTTTGCCACCCGTGGCGGTGGCGAGGTTGTTCAAGTGCCTTTCGGCATACGGCTTGCCCGTCTCGATTGACGAGCCGGCATTCTTGAAAAAAGTTGGCGTTAAGCGCCACTATGTCGAGATTGGTATCTTGTTGAAAAAAATGTCCATTGACAAAAAGAACGACGGGAGCAAGATTAGGTGTGTGTTGTTGGAAAGGATTGGGCGGTGCTATCAATTGAAGGCCCACCAGGTGTCGAAGCAAGACTTGAGCTTTGTATTGACCGACGAGGTGTTGGTGCATCCCTTTTCTGCTCCTCCCAGCACCAGTGTCATTACCCCGCCGGGGTCCAAGTCCATTTCGAACCGGGCCTTGATTTTGGCTGCGTTGGGCAAGGGCACAGTGAGAATCACAAACTTGTTGCATTCGGACGACACCAAGCACATGTTGGACGCAGTGGCGGCCCTCAAGGGCGCCGAGATCTCTACCGAGGACAATGGCGAAACCGTTGTTGTTACAGGGAATGGCGGCAACCTCCTCACCTGCGGCGAGGAGTTGTACTTGGGCAACGCCGGGACTGCATCTAGGTTCTTGACTACAGTTGCGTCGTTGGTTGGAGTCGGCCCTTTGAGCAACCATGTGGTGTTGACGGGGAATGCCCGGATGCAAGAACGGCCCATTGGCCCGTTGGTGGATGCATTGAGGGCCAATGGCTCTGAGATTGAGTACTTGAACAAGTCCGGGTCCTTGCCGTTGAAAATCACCGCTGGCAACGGGTTGGCCGGGGGCCGGATCGAATTGGCCGCCACCATCTCGTCGCAGTACGTGTCGTCAATCTTGATGTGTGCCCCCTATGCCAAGGAGCCCGTGACGTTGGCGTTGGTGGGCGGCAAGCCCATCTCGCAGTTGTACATTGACATGACGTGCGCCATGATGAAGGCATTTGGGATCGAAGTGACCAAGTCGCAGACAGAAGAGTACACCTACCATATCCCCAGGGGAACGTATACCAACCCCAAGGAGTACGTTATCGAGTCCGATGCCTCGTCGGCCACGTACCCACTTGCGTTTGCTGCCTTGACGGGCACCTCGTGCACCATCCCCAACATTGGCTCGTTGTCGTTGCAGGGGGATGCCAGGTTTGCCGTTGACGTGTTGCGCCCAATGGGGTGCCAGGTGACGCAGACTGCTACGGCCACCACCGTCACGGGCCCACCCGTAGGACAGTTGAAGCCGTTGCCCCACGTCGACATGGAACCCATGACGGATGCCTTTTTGACGGCGTCGGTTGTTGCTGCAGTAGCCGCTGGCCCGCAGTCGACTTCAATCACGGGGATTGCCAACCAGCGGGTGAAGGAGTGCGACCGGATTGCCGCCATGGTTACTGAGTTGCGCAAGTTTGGCGTGCGCGCCAATGAGTTACCCGATGGCATTGAAATCCACGGGGTCAAGATTAGCGACTTGAAAACCCCTGACACTGAGCAACGCGGCGTTAGCTCGTATGACGACCACCGGGTGGCAATGTCGTTTTCGCTCTTGGCCGGGTTGTGCAAGGAGCCGGTGTTGATTTTGGAAAGGTCAACCACGGGCAAGACGTGGCCTGGGTGGTGGGACGTTTTGCATTCGCAATTTGGGGTGGAGCTCGATGGGCACGAACTCGCCTTTGGCGAAGCGCATCAACAGGAAAAGAATGTCAATGGCGACAAGAGCGTTATTGTCATTGGCATGAGGGCCGCTGGCAAGACCACTTTGTCCAAATGGATTGCGTCCTTTTTAGGGTTCAAGTTTTTGGACTTGGACGAGTACCTTGAAGAAAAGTTGGGCACCGATATCCAGTCGTTGATTAAGCAAAAGGGGTGGGAGTACTTCCGCGAGCAAGAGGCAATTGTTGCCAAGGAGTGTTTTAGCAAGTTCAGCAAGGGCTACGTTCTCTCCACCGGCGGCGGCATTGTTGAAGGAGAAGCAGCCAGAGCCCAGTTGAAGGCGTATGCCAACTCTGGAGGCATTGTTTTGCACTTGCACCGTGACTTGGACGAGACGGTAACCTTTTTGTCAGCAGATGCTACTCGCCCAGCATACTCGAGTGAAATCAAGGAGGTTTGGACGAGAAGAGAAAAGTGGTACCACGAGTGTTCGAACCACCATTTCTACTCCACCCACTGTGCTACCGAGCAAGAGTTTAACCATTTGAGACTGTCGTTGATTGGCTACTTAAAGACCATTACTGGGGCCAAAGCAGTGGTATTACCTCAGGGCCGGTCGTCGTTTGTCACCTTGACGTTTGGCGACTTGAAGGAAGCTGCTGGCGATTTGCAGGAGATTGCCACTGGCGCCAATGCAGTGGAATTGAGAGTTGATTTTTTAAAGAGCCAATCTAGTACGTTTGTGGCTGACCAGATTGCCGTGTTGCGCAAACACGTGGACTTGCCGATTGTCTATACGGTGAGAACCCAATCGCAAGGCGGCCAGTTCCCCGACCAAGAGGTTGCGCAATTGAAGGAGTTGTTGATTCTCGGGATCAAGTTGGGCGTGGAGTATATCGATCTCGAAATGTCCCTGCCCCACGAATTGCTCCAAGAAGTTATTGACAAAAGGGGGTTCACCCAAGTGATTGCGTCTCACCATGATTTCACCGGGACTTTGAAGTGGGACAACGTGGAGTGGAAGAACAAGTACAACCAGGGCGTATCATTGAATGCCGACTTGATCAAGTTGGTGGGCACCGCCACGTCGTTCCAAGACAATTTGGACTTGGAAAAGTTTAGAAAGGAAAACACGTTGAAGCCGTTGATTGCCATCAACATGGGCGAGCGGGGCCGGTTGTCGCGGGTTTTGAACGCCACATTGACCCCCGTGACCCACAATTTGATTCCAAACAAGCCCCAGGGCACGGGCCAGTTGACCCTTAACGAAATTAACCAAGCATTCACCATGATTGGCGGGTTTACCCACAAACAATTTTGGGTTATTGGGTCGCCCATTGCGCACTCGAGGTCTCCCAATTTGCACAATGCCGGGTACCAAAAGTTGAGCTTGCCCTACAAGTTTGACCGGTTCGAAGCCACCGATGTCGATGTTGTTTACGAAAAATTGATCAAACAGCCCAACTTTGGCGGGTTGGCCATTACGATGCCGTTGAAGTTGGACATTATCAAGTATGCCGACGAGTTGTCGCCCGCCGCCAAGGCAATTGGCGCGGTCAACACTTTGATTGCCGCTGACGGCGGTAAGCGTGTGGGCGACAATACCGATTGGATCGGCATAACCAGCTCGTTTGCCCGCGCGGGAGTCCCCAGTATCGAGAATGCCGCTGTCAATGGGTTGGTTGTAGGCGGGGGCGGCACTTCACGCGCCGCAATTTATGCGTTGCACAAATTGGGGTGCAAAAAGATTTACTTGGCAAACCGGACGGCGGCAAAGGTGCACGAAATCAAGCAGGCGTTCCCGCCAGAGTATAATCTTGTTGTGTTGGAGACTGCAGAGCAAGTGGCTACCGCCGAGCCCGTTTCGTTGGTGGTTTCGTGTGTTCCCGCTGACAAGCCGCTCGACGCAGGGTTGTTGCAAAAAGTGGAGAAGCTCTTGCTGGTGGGCTCTAGCGCCAAAGCCGAGTTTACGCCAACGTTGTTGGAGGCAAGCTACAAGCCTAGAGTGACGCCGATTATGGAGATTGCGCAAGACAAGTACCAGTGGCGGGTCATACCGGGGGTGGAGATGTTGGTGAACCAGGGCGATGCCCAGTTTACTCTCCACACGGGGTTCATTGCTCCATACAAGGCCATCCACGATGCAGTGGTTGCTGAGTAGACGCTGTAAATATATACATATGAGATTAATGGTTCTAGGCCACCAGAAGAAATTAAATATGAAAAATGAAATGAAAAAAAGAAAATCTGTCTTGCTTGAAGCTCTTCGTTGTGGGTTGACACGTGTAGCGGCTGGCGGCTAGCGGCTAATGAAAGACATTCCCTCCTTGACCCTTGACTCACGCCTCTTTGCCTCCCCATCACCCGCCTCTTTACCCTTCTCCTACAAGTTGCCTGATTCGCTGAAAACCCAAAACTCCGAGAGAAGGGCATTCCTGCACACAAGGCGTCCCCTCATCTGTTGTTTCTTTTTTTAAATTTTTTTTTTTTTTTTTTTTTTTATTGGTATTTTTGCTTTACATTTGTCATAAAGAAAACATCAAACATTCCAACCACACTCGGACTACACTTTTGGAGCTCCTTGTTGCCTATACCCGTTTGCTTTGTCTTTTTTTTTTTGCTTGACCATCCTCCACTCCGTGACCGAACCGGCTGACTCCATCAGTTTCACATTTCCCCCCGCGCTTTTGACCTTGCTTTAGAATGTCACGCTATCAGAAAGTGCTACCGCTGACATGGCGCGCTCTACCTAGAAGGGACTACAGCACCAAGTCCATGTTCAAGGGGGCACGAAACTACTTTTTAGGACTCGGCAGGGCGTTCGAGTCAGAGCCGGTGCCTACCGAGCCGGTGGATCAATATATTCCTTATACGCATTACCCGTTGGTGACTCGAGAACAGATGAAGAAGATTGCCACCGATAAATACAAGTTTGACTTTGGCTACGCCTCGTTTGGCTACCACTCCGAGTCGATAGTGCCGTCTGTTAATTCGCTCTCGGACCTCACAGAACCCACCCTGTTGAATTCGTTGTTGCCGAGAAGAAGACCCGAAGGATCGCCCAGCGATACGCTTTCGGTAAAGGCTGGCGACGACACCATTTTGGTGTCCCCCACCGTGTTGGCCGTGGCCGACGGCGTATCGGGGTGGGAGAACGAGGGTCAAGATTCGTCTTCGGGCGTGTGGTCGCGGTCAATGGTGGAGACCTTGAGCCGGCTTTTGACCGAGTACAAGATCAGTCACGCTCCGCACCACTTGAAAAACCGAGACATTCAGGAGATTTTGGACGACTCGTACTTGCACACCTCGCACTTGATGGACCTCCAGAACTTGCGCGGGTCTTCGACTTTGATTCTTGGCATGTTGAGCGGGGACTTGCTCAAGATGGTTAGCATTGGCGACTCCAAGTTGTTTATCGTGCGCGACGGCAAGATTGTGAAATCGAATGAGGAGCAGATGGTGTCTGAATTGTGCCCGCAGCAGATTGGCACCCACACGCTCAATGTTATGCCGTCTGATATTGCATGGATCGACACGTTTAGTTTGCGCGAAGGCGATTACATTGTCATGTGCTCGGATGGGATCTCGGACAATTTGTACGAATGGGAGATTGCCAACTATGTCAAGGAGTTTGCCGACGTCAAGAAGAATACCATGAAGGCGGTGGCTAGCAAGATACTTATAAAGGCCAAGGAGGTTGCATTTGACGACTATGCATACACCCCACACAATGAAAAGGTGAATGCGTTGCCAGCAAAGTTTGGACTGAACCAGAGCCAGGGCGGTAAAGTCGACGACATGTCCCTCGTTGTCGCCAGGGTGGTTCTCAATAAAAACAAGGGTGCAGAAACTACGTCTTAACGGGCTGCTTGTTTCAAAGAATAAATTAATTAATTTGGATATGGGTTTTGGAATGGCATGATACATGTGCTCAACTAAATAGGGTTTTAATAATATAATCAATTTGCATTCATACTAGACTCTCTACACCGCCAATCTGTACCGCCAATCTCCATTTTTTTTTTGCCGATTCACACCGCTGACACTTCTGAAAAGTATTGCCTCAAAATAAGCGAAAGCATCTCGGGCAACTCATTAATGTCCCTCACCACAACGTAAAAGTCAAAGGGAAAAGTGTCCAAATACTTGTCCACCTTCAAGTTCATCGCGCCCGTGTTGGCATCGGCGACATACAGCACTTGGCTCATATCCATGATGGACTCCTTAGAGTTAATTCCATCGATAATCACAAACACCATCATTATCTTTTCCTCTCTCGCCTTTCGAACCATCCGAAGGATTGTTTCGTGGTCTTCACAAACACCATCGGAAAGGATGATTTGCAACTGCCACAAGTCAGCACTGGACGACGCCCTAGCATCTTCGAAAATGTGCAACGATTGGTCACACAACTGCTTCATGTCGGTCTTTGTTTGCTGGAAATCAAACCATTGAAAAATACGGGCCCCAGTTTCTTGGCTGTTAAACGGCTTGTCAAACGGATGCACCACCTTGACGTCCTCGCCAAAACGGACAATGGAAAGGCCGCCACTCTCAAGCTGGCTCAATGCCTTGGATACCAAGGCAATACTGTGGAACGCCAACTCGGTGGACTTGCTCTCGCTCATGGACTTGGAGTCGTCCACGGCAATCATAATCTGGTACTGTCTCTTGGACGGCTTGGTCCTTCTCAACCAAATCTTGTCCTTCTTAAAGTCAGAGGCAATGTACGGAATGATCCGCTTCATGTTGAGCCTCTTTCCCGTCTTGTAGTCGCCACGCAACTTGGTGGCCAACGTCGGCTCCAAAATCAACCGCAACTGTTCACACAATCCCGATGCCAATTCTTGGGTCGCCAACTCACTGTTTCTCCACAAGTCGCGCGCCTCTTCCAAACCAATGGGCGCCTCGGCGCCGTGGTCAATCTCGGTGTTGTTGCCACCAATCTCCATGTCGACATCCTCATCCTCCTCATCCTCATCAAGGTCTTTGCCAAACAACGTGTTTTCATCATCGTCAATATCCCGTTTTCTCTCGCCGATAAATGCACTCTTGGATTTGCCTTCAAAGTCGGCGTCGGGATTCTCCTCAGATGGCTGCATCTCTTCTGCATCTTCATCGACAACTTCTTCCTCTTTCTCAAGCTTTGGCTCGTCCTTGACTTGCAACTCCTCATCCTCCTCCGGCTCATTTCCATTGTCCTCTTCGTCAATTGCTTTATCTTCATCGATTGATTGCACTTGGTCCTTGTCAGCAGCCCCGAGAGCCTGGGTGTCGAAATCGGCATTCTCCCCTTCAATATGCTGAAACTCGTCGGGGTTCTGATTTGCCTTTTGGTCAACCTGTTCGTCCTGTTCTTGCTTCACTTCCAAAATCTCTTGACGTCTACGATGGAACTCCTTCAACGAGTCGCCCAACTGCTTCAATGACTCATTGGCCTTTTCTCGTGCATCATCTTGGACAGACTCTTGGTTTGTTTGGTCTTCCTGTTGCTGTTGCTGCGTCGATGCATTTCCAGCAGCACCAACGTCATTGTTATCCTCCATCACTTGGTTGTCTGCACCCTCGCCCTTTTCGCCGGCTTCTTGCTTCGTGGCCGAGTCCATGTCCACGTCGTTTTTGTCCACATCTGTTGCACCTTCAGCGCCCTCGGCAGTTTGTTCATCCTCGTTCTGGTCGTTGCCGCCCTCTTCTTTATCGTCTTTATCTTCGTTATTCTCTCCCAAGGACTCTTCATCAGACATGGCATCTTCCTCTATACCGTTTTCACCTCCACCATTGTCTTCAGCGGTCTCTTCTTCTTCTTCCTCTTCTTCTTCCTTCTCCTCCTCCTCCCCTTCTTGTTCCTTCCCCTCAGTTTCAGCTTCTTCCTTGTCGTCAACATCCATAGACTCATCATCCTTATCCTGAACCTTGTCGTTTTCCAAATCCTCAGCATCACTCAACTTGTCCTCTTCTTCTTCCCCCTCCTCCTTCATGTCCTCGTCATCATCCCCATCCAAATTCATATCTTCAGGAAGCTCCAATGCTTCACTTTCAGGGACATGGTCTTCCAACTGCTCATTCTCCTGATTCTTTACATCGTCTTCTTGTTCCCCAACATCCTGCTCTTCTCCATCCTCAGAATTCTGCTCTTCCTCCTGGTCGTCTTCCTTGTCACCCTGCTGTTCCTGGTCTTTATTCTCTTCGTCCTCATTGGCCTCCATATCCTCATCATTTCTTGAGTTGTCCGGTGCCTTTTCCGAGTCCTTCTCCTTCTTATCCTCCTTGACCTCCTCGTCCCACATCTTTTCGTCAATAGCATTAGGATCGAGGTCATCGATATCATCAATCTCCTCGTCCAAATCCTCCTGCTCCTCCTCATCATCATCTCCTTCGTCTCCCTCCTCCTTCTCCTGGTCAGAGGCTTCTTCCAAATCGCCAGCCATGTCACCCTCAATGTCAACAGCGTCATCATTCTCATCCTCATCCTCATCCTTATTCTTCTTCTCCTCGTTCGGCTGCTGAGCATCCTCGGCCAAATCTTCGTCGTCTTCAACATCCTTGGAGTTGTTTGTGGCACCCTCGCCGTCGCCCAACCCAGTACCATCTTGGAGGTTATTGTCCTCCTTTTGCTCACTTGGAGGCTCTGGCGAGCAGAAACCCTTTGTGGCCAATGTATAAAGTGCCGAGGCCAAGATGTAGGTGGCGCGACACAGATCGCCATAGTTTGCTCTAGACTTTTCAAACACCACGGCACACAAGTTGAAGTAGTGGTGAACCAAGGGGTAGGTGAACGCTGCCAATGCCGAAGCAAGGGAAGAAGTGGCGTCGTTGTGCTCAACGAGCCTGGTCAATTCCAAACAGCGTGAAAGTTTGCCCAAAATGGTCTTGATGTGCAAGTTCTTGACGTATTGCGCTCCTCTCTTTTGGCTCGTGATAAACCACTCCTTATCGTCGTCCCATGAATGTTCTTCAGCCTGGCACTGCATCACCTTTTGCACCGATACAATGATGGCGGATGAAAGGTCTCTCAAACCGTGCTCAATATCTTCGATTGTCTTTAGCTCGTGGAGAGACGTCGAGTTGGCAACAAACCCAACTCTAATGTTCAGCTCAACCCAGTCAATGACAACATCAGCGACAAAGGCAACCCCGTGATTCTTGCCCTTCCAGTCCAAAAGAGCAATGATCAAGTCGGAGCAAAAGCAGGAAAATTCAGCCACCACAGTGGCCGACTCCTTGGTGTAAAACTCGCCATAACTGGTTACCCTTTCACTAAATGCCGACAACTTGGCATCAAACACGCTGAATACGTCGCCGTTGGCAACGACAAAATGATTAACCGATCTCACAGTTTGCGAAGCGTACTCGAACATCCGGTGCAACCACACAATGCCATTCTTTACCCCAGTCATGTTTGAAGCCAAAGACTCGTACGCGCTTGCCGGGGGCAAGACCTCATTGTCGTTTCTGGCGCTGGCGACGCGGTAAAAGTTGGAACACGCCCTTGAAAGCTCGTCAAATAAAGTAGCAAACTGTTTCAACGGTGTGCGTGAAACCACCAACATGTGGATCAAGTTTTCCGATGCAGAAAGACCCTTTTCAAGGTCGACGCGAGGAACGTCTTCAGGTGCATCAACCACGGCCGCTCTCAACCGGGGTAAAAGATCAAGGATCCTGAAAAAGTTGGCATCACACCCTGCAGCCCTAGTGGTTTCGAAACTCACCGAGTTGGCAAGGATCAAATTGACCGACCCCTGGGTGGCGAGAATATCCGCCCTCAAACTTGTCTTTAATCCCAAGTGCCGAACAGCACGAATGGTGTCGCTCAACAATTTCCTCTTTTGTGTCTTTAAAGCAGCAACTAGTTTCTTGTTGTCCTCCTTCAAATGGCTAGGAGTCTCGTTTCTCAACCGCTCCATATCAGCCACAACTTCCTGAGCAAACTCGAGCAAATGGGGCAACTGCTCCTGCCGGATCCTATCGATGTAGACCTTCATGTTGCTGTCAATTGTAGAAAGGTTCTGGAGCCTGGTTGGTCTCGAGCCCCAGCTCGAGACGGAAGAAACTAGTTGGCGCTCGTCTTCAAGATGCACAACTTGTTTGATGGTACTCAACTCCAAGTACAGTGGCACCACTTTGGTGTTTTGGGGTAGGCCTTGGGTAATGATAACTTCCACCGGCGTGCTGAGCAAGGCACGATATTTGCGAACAATCTTGTACAAACTATTGTGTGACTTGCGTGCACTCTGCTTAAGCGCGTCAATATTCACATCCTTCCAGCTCGCCAACAAAATGACTTCGGAAATGTCCTTCTCCAACTTCTTCTTGGGGGCCAGAATGTTTTCCTCAATGGTGGATTGGAACTGGGTGTAGAAATTGACAAAGTTGGAAAGGGCATCAACAATGGGGTGCTTGGCATCAATCTCACAAGCGTGGTTGCGGAAAGCTTTGAGGAGGTTCAACCGAACGGTAAACTCGCCGTACGTCACCTTGCTCATAAACACATTCAACGCCGACAAGAGCGCAACAGCCGGCTCTTTGTGGCTACCATCCTCGCCCAAGAGTGGAATCACAATAACTTCAAGCAAGTAAAACCACCACTTGCCGATATTGCGCTCAACGGCTTTCTCCTCAAACCTAAACAATGCCTTCCAAGTAGACAATTCAAGCTTTCGCCACAAAACAATCAACAGCGTCAACACATCAAACTGGTCCTTGAGCGACACCTGGCTCGATGCGTACTTTTGCCATTCGGCAATCAACGTGTATATCTGCTCCAACTTTTGCAAGTACCGTGCCAATGGCAATCCCACGGGGTACGACAAAAACTCGTTTGCGGCAAACACAATGTTTTTGAGCGTTGCGTGTTCGGGCCACTGCTCCAACAACTTGCACGATAAGCTGTGGACGCCGGACATGATGGCGATGGATTTCCGAACCTCAGCCACGTTGCTGTCGTGGTAAAAGTTAAACTCTGACGTTTGGTCGAATTTGCTTGACGAGTGCGCCAAGTTGTTCACCAACGCAGTCAATACCGAGGGGTTATTGCTTGTCTGGCGCAACTCGTGTCTGTACGACGCCAAATGGTGGAACAAGTCGGCTCCCTCTTTGACAACGCCATCAATGCTCTCCCTTTCCTTGAACAAGTACTTGCCCACATACCTCTCGGCAACCACCTCATACACAGATTCAAAGCTCTGGTTGGTTTTGGAGACACCTCCTACTTCCAAGACTTCCTCGTAGTCGGGGAATAGCTTTTGGAAATCGCCCTCAATGTTTTCGTCAGGGTCGGTGTATTTGTACAACTTGCCCTTTTGGAGGTTTTCCTTCTCTTCGTTTATCCGGCGGAGCGACCACCGGTAGTACAACGACTGCAACGCCTGCTCCAAGAGACCATTCATATTGGCTCTGGCTCCCCCGGCTCCCACCGAGGAGTGCAAATATCCCACTCGCATGAAATACGCCATAACCAACTCACCAGCGGGCGAGTCCACTGGCATGCGTCTAACCAACTTTCTGGCAGCGTTGAATGTAGAAGAAACGGCATCAATGCTGGTAAACTGAGCCACATCGACCGACCAATTGCCCGGGTATGAGTACTTGCCCTGGTTGGCGCTGACCAGAATCAAATCAAACCCAAACTTGAGTCCGTAAATGTACCCGCGCAAAATATCGTTCAAATCGGCATACCGAACATGGTTCTGGTCCACCCTCATCAAAAACTGCGAGGTGTTGTTTTGAAACATGCGGAGCTGGCTTTCGCCAAGGTCCGACAACGTCTCGGCCGACTCCAACAACTTTTGCACGCGTCCCGCATCGATGCTCGAGTCCATAATCGACTTCCACTCTTGGTAAAGACCCTCAACGGACGACGACGAGTCACGGTACACTTTGGGGTTGCTTGGAGCCTGGACATTGTCCAAGCTTGCCAAAGTGGTTTCGGCAAAGATTTCTTGGTCGCCGCTGAAAACTGTTCGGGCGGCTTTCCAGCTGTCAATGAGGGCACTAGCGGCGCTCTTTTGGTCTTCGTAGACCTTGAACACAACGTACTCGCGCACAGCTGGATCCTTGGGTGAACTGGGAACAAACAACTGGATCAACCCGCACGAAAACAATATCCACGACTTGCCTAGTGCTTGAACGTCACCACTCAGCTTGGCCAAAAGCACGGATGGGATCAAAAAGTGCTCAAATGTGTGTTGGACCCTGGCGTCCGCAAGCGAGGCAAGCAACGTCGCAGCACCTTGCTCGTCAAAGGTAAACTCTTCAGCCTCAACACCGTGGGCTTTCACGATTTCCAAGAACCAGGCGTGCAACATATCGGCAAAGACCGTCACGTGGTTGTCCAAAATGCGCGACGAGTTGGCGACAAGCGTCTTTGAAAGGATTTTCAAATCCAAGCTGGTTTGGTCGAGTAACTTGCCTGGTGTCAAAGTATACTGCTGGGATTTCTCCAAAACCGAGTTCAACAAATTGCTGGTGAACAAATCTGGCACTCTAGATTTGGTCCCCTTCCACAAACTGTCAAAGACCCTGGGGTACGGCTTGAACTTGCCGGTCCTGGTGGTCAAACAAGCAATGGACGTGTCGGAAAAGGGGTACAACTCAAGCAACTCTTTGTCGGTACCGCCCGAGGCGGCGACAAAGTTGTAGATGGCGGTGAAATCGTTCAAGAACTTGTTTTCACGTGCAACCAGAAACGTACCAGATACCGTTCGCAATTCAGCAATGCCACTGTCGAGGCTCTCAAACATTTGGTTCAATGCTTCGGTGTCGTACTCCCCAGCGACAATCGAGTGGTACAACTCGGAAATGGATGCACCGAACTTGGCAACGGCGTCGGCGGACTCGTGGTACTGGCTCTTGGCCACAGCGTCAAACTCCTCAACCAACGCAAAGAGTTTCTGCAAATCGTCCCACGACTCAAACGTTTGCGGGTAAGAGCCACGGCAGTGCTCCCAAATGGTGTCCATAGACACACCAGTTTGTAGCTTGAGCTCGGCAGCAAATGCGCTCACCGCTGCCTCCAACTCGCTCAATTTGTTCTGGAAGGCCGCATTCGCGTGGTACTTGTGGCACCACTTGCTCAACAATTCTTGGTACACGCGTAATTTGGACTCGTTCTGCTCGTGCGCAGTTTCAACCAACGCCTTCCAAATCAACACAAGCTCGTAAAGCGGAACGTAAACAACGTCGCCAAACAAGTCCTTTTGTTCCGAAAAGGTGGCGACAATGAATGACAACACCCGCTTGACCAAGCTGAAAATCTGCAATCTCGGTGGCGACTTGATATTCCGTCCCAACGCCAAGGCAGCCGACTTTTCAATATACGACAATTCGTGCACTTTTATGGTCATGCTTGCGGTCTCAATGCCGCTCAAGGTGGTGGCCAACCCCATCAATTCATCCACAACTTCAAATATCAAAGTTGACTCTGCACTGCTGGCCATTGGGTTGGTAATCGACGCCACAGTATACATATTCATCAAGGGATGACTCGACTGGAGACCAATAAACGAATCACGGCCAATCATTTTGCGCACAATCTCGCCTGATTTTGTATACATTTCAGCAAATCTGGCAACCAAGATAGGATCCATCGACTGCAACATTTTGGCTATTCTGTCGCTCGCTTGCTCACTCTCAGGACCAAACTGGCTGCAAGAGCTAGTGAGTTGTCTCCACTTTTCCACTTGTGCAAAGCTTTGCATGGGCAACATACTCCATAATGGACTCACCAGGGTGGCAGACACAGCAGCAGCAGACGCAGCAGCAGCAGCATCTTCAATCAAGCTGAATGGTCTCATGGCAGAATCTTGCAAAAAACCAAAGGCGGTGTTTACACAACCAGCCTTGTTGCTCACCTTGCCTTGCAGTGCATAGGCGAGTCCCAACACGCGAGCGTCAAACGACGTTGCCCTTTCGTCCAATGCCGGCATATAAATCTCGATTCCTCTGTTTCTCATGGCCCGCGAAAGTTCGCCATACTTGGGATCCATCGTCAAAAACAACCTAAAGTTGGGGTGCGGTCTAAGAATCCGCGGCTGACCATCCTCCAAGCTGCATTCGTTGATGATGAGACACCCATTGGTTTCCAACAAAGAGTTGAGTCTGTCCAACACCGAGGGGCTGCACAAGTTGGCATTGTCCAAGATCAACCAGTTGCCGCGCTCAACAGCATTAACGAGCAACCCGTCGAACCACTCAAATTTGACGCTCTTTGGTTGGGATAATTTGTCCGCGAGCACCATGGCCGATTCAAGCAACGATTCGGTTTCGGTGCTGGCATGCACCTTGGCAAAATGGGAAAGATTTTCCAAAAACGGATCAAAGCTTTCAGGGCCAATCTCCTTGTTGTGAATACTCGCAAGAATATCCAAAGCTTGCTGCAAGATTGTTGCATCGGCATCGGCGTAGCTGAGGTTTGCCACAACAAGGTGTGTGATCAACTCAGAGGTGCGGTCCACCAACGCGTTCAACTCTCTCGACAAATCAACTTGCTCGTATCCGCCCAAAATATCCATAGAGTCAACGTCGCTGTTCATGGAAAAGACGTCGAGCTTGGCGCCTACGGACGTGGCCAAGAACCGAATCAAGTCGGTTTTGCCCGAATTTGTCGGGCCCGTCAAGATCAACGGAAGGTTGTGTGTGACGCACCGGAACGCCGTCTCCATCAATGCAAAGTTGCATTGCAACGGCAACAACCCGTTGCCGCTCAAGTGGTGGATGACTTCTTTCCGCGCCACCAAGGAACCATTGGCCTGGATGATGGTGTCGGATATCGCAAAGTAGTTGTCGCGCTTGGTCAATTCGCCAAAGTAGGTGGCAAACAACCCCCGTGCCCGAGCACGATCCTCGCTGTTTCTAAATCTCTGACAAATAATCATGTCGATGAAATCAGAAAGGGTGGTATCCTGGGCAATGTTGCCAAAAGTATAAAGACGCAACCACCGCAACGAGTCACGCAAGTTAAACTCCCAGGGGCTCCCTGCCAGCCCCCACAACTTCTTTATTACCACTTCTTCCTCCAACTTGGACATAAACTGAATCAACTGGGAACACTCTTGCTCATCAACCGATGGGAACAAGTGGTGTGAAATCAAAAGAAGATCCTCAGACTTTAATGTGTCGACATAAACCACCGTGAACCGATTAACAAACGATTTGGGCAACCCCTTTCTGCCGCCGCCCTGATACTGGGGATTCTGGGCAGCGAAAACAGCAAACTTGGGGTGCCGCTTAAACGCCTTGTCCAACTCAGGAATGTATGCCTCACCACGGTGGTCCAAGCACGCATTCAACCCTTCCAACACGGACTGAGAGGCAAGGTTCATCTCGTCCAACAAGACCCATTCGCCTCGCTGCATGGCCCGCAAAAAGGGTGCATCCCGCCACACAAACTCGCCAGCTTTTCCTCCAGCAGCGGGGGCATCGGACCCAAAAAGGTCAACCAAGTCGGTTTGTTCCGACAAGTTGATTCGCACCAACGGGTTTCCAGTGGCACTAGCCAATGCCGTGACCAAACTTGTTTTGCCCACCCCTGGGCTCCCTTCCAACAATATAGGCTTGTTCACCTGCATTGCTCGCACGACTCTCATGGCATTTGCCGCCGTTGTTGGCGCACTCAAGTTGAATGACTTGTCGTGCGCGGTTCCATCAACCACTGGGATCGAAAACAACCCCGCGGTAAGGGCACTCGGCGTGGCGGCAACATTTGCAGGAGCGTCGGCAAATTCGGTCAAGTCGTGGTTGGCAAACTGGGACAACCGTGAAACACACTCTTGTTTGATGCTCTTGAGTCGCGCCTCATTCTCTGCCAAGTATGCGGTATTGTTTGTACCAAGCGCATCAATAAACACCATTGACGCTCCGTGGTATAATGCCGCCATGGGATCGCCATCACACGAGTTGATAAACTCGACCCACGCCAAAATGTCACGCAACGATATAACACCATTGTTGGTGTGCCCGCCGCCAAACTTCTTGGCATACCACTCGGAAAACTCGACAATGGCGGGTGCCAACTGCTTGTGGGTGAGTTTGGAGTTGACAATCTGGCGCACATCGTCGAAATCTTCCATTGACGGCACCCAAATCTCGGTGAACCTATTTCTTAAAGCGGGAGAAAGCTCCTTCTTGCCATAATCTCCCCCGGGGTTCATGGTGGCCAAAAACATAAAGCTGGCGGCGGCCAGGATAAACGCATCCTCGCTTCCCTTTTCGGCCAACAACAAACTCCTCTCGGGTTCCAACACCGAATTCAACCTCTCCAAAACCGAGTCGTCTGCAAGGGAGATTTCGTCCAACAAGAAAAAGTCACCCTCCTTCATTGCCCGCACCAAGGGGCCATCGCTCCATTCAAACAATGTCGACAACTCCTGCTTTTCGTGTTTGATGGTGTCGGCAAGTTCTTTGTGCTCTGGTGGAATGTGCAAAGCTGTGAATGCATCCCAGAGGTGCTCCAACGTGAGCGTTTCGGGTGTGTCGATTTGCAACACGGCAAACAATTCAATCAAATGGTTGAACAACTTGCTCTGGGTTTCAAACTTGTTACGCACGGGACGCTGGGCACCTAGCAAGTCGCCGGTCTCGGTGTTTTGGTGGGCGTTAACCGCCACGAGCTCCTTGCCGAGAAACTTGGCTACAATCTGGCACACGGTGGTTTTACCACACCCCGTCTCTCCCACGAGCAACAATGGCTCGCTGTACTTTATGGACGTAAACACCAACACGGCCAATCGGCGCATGGCTTTTGTCCACACAATGGTGGAGTCCGAGTCAAAGAGGGCGGCAACTTCGAGTTTTTTGTAAAAGGCATCCATGTCCAAATTGACCTTCATCACCTTTTCAATCGTCTCCTTCACAACCCTCTTTTCGTCCTCCTTTCTGACTCGTTCGGCCAAGAGCATGTACCCGTTGGCCGCCAACTCGTCGTACCCAACAGCCTCTCTCATAGCCCACCGGAACAAGTCTCGCAAAGTGGCGAACGAATTCTTTTGCTCAAACAACCGCGTTGATTGCCTTTGGATCGACAACTGGCGGTAAACCTCAACAATCTTTTTCCCATAAGACGGCGCAATCTGACACCGTTCTCGCAAAATGATTTCCAACTCATCTTGGGGGATATCGTCAAAGTGCAACTCCAAAAATCTGTTTCTGAATGCCCTCGACAAAACCTTGCGGCCTCCGTACAACCCTGGAGGGTTCTGGGTGGCAAACAACATGAAATCGGGGTGCGGACGCACAACTTCTTGCGTCTCGGGAATAAACAATTCTCGATTATCGTCAAGCAAACGGTTCAACGCCTCCAAAACATCGGTGGGGGCAAGATTCAACTCATCCAACACAATCCAGTGGCCCCTTCGGAGCGCCTCCACCAACACCCCCTCTCGGAACACCAATTTCCCGCTGGAGTCGGAGACATATGTGCCCAAGTACTCCTGCAAATCGGTGTGCTCGTGGTTGTTGATACGCACAAACTTGTGGCCGGTGATGTTGGCAAGGTACTTGATCATGGACGTTTTACCCGCAGAAGTGGGGCCCTGGATCAAAACCGGGAAACGCCGGCCGGCAGTGGCACGCACAAGATTGAGCATGTTCTTTTCCACAAACGGCGTGATGATATAGTGTGGCTGCGGAACAATCTCGTTTGGCCCGTGCTTCATCCAGTAGTGTTTGAACTGGACATATTCTGCCGAGCCAGACGCAGGGGCACGCGGAATCTGGCGCAACACCGACTTGTCATTCTTCATCCTGCCAACAGTATACTTGTAGATCTCAGGCTGGAGCACATCTTCCGATTTGGCGTCTAGCAACGTCAAGAACGACATGGAAAACCCCTCATACAAAGATCTCCTCAATCCATAGATGGACACAATGTCGCACACATACACCAATGTCCGGGTCAAGGTACGTATACTAAAATGTGGTCGCTGGTTGGCGCCATCGACAATCTTGTTGGATTCCGACAATGCTTTTGCCTTCAAGTACAACTCGGCAATATCGTTCCCCACCCACTCGTCGCCAATGGCGTACCGCCCAATGTACTTGTCAATGATGGCCAACAAGTCCTGGATATCCCCGTCGGGAGAGTGCACATATATTTCGGTAAACCTCGAGCGGATACTCAACGGCAAGTCTCTCTTACCAACGTCGGTTGAAGGGTTCATACAGCCAAATATCCGGAAATCAGGATGTGCCTTGATCGACTCAACGTCGCCTCTCTCGGTGAGCAACACCGACCGTTGACTGGCTTCAGCAAGCAAGTCGGCAATGCTTTCCAACGTGTCGGACGTAGCCAAGTTCAACTCGTCAAGCAAGAGCCACTCGCCGTTTCTCACCGCCTTCACCAAAGAGCCCTCGACAAAGTTGAACACAAACGAAGTGTCCAACGTGGCCGACTGCAACTCAAACTCCTGTACCTTGTCTTCAAACTTGACCCAGCTTGAAAGCAACAGTGACTTTTCAGACGACGTTAACCTTCTCTTTTTCCGGGGCCCACCGCCGTCCTTTTCCGCTTCGGATTCTGACTCGGCAAGCACGTCCTTGGCCATTCTGAGCGCTTCCCTCCAAAGCTTGACCACATTCTTCCACTGGCTCTTGTTGAAGCATTTGGCCAATACCTGGGAAAACTTTTCATTCTTCTTTTCTGAGAAGGTGGCAATAAACAAGTTTTCAAACGTTTCCTGGACAGGAACGGCAATCGTCTTTGTGTTTACCGGCTTGTACCCCCCAAGCAAGTCTCCCACTTCAGTTTGCTGCGACACGTTGATCACAGTCATCTTTTTGTTCATCAACCTCGCCAATTGCTGCACCACGGTGGTTTTACCGGTACCGGTCTCACCCACCAACAATACCGGTTCCACCATTTCCACGGCAACGCCAATCTGCTCCATCAAGCGGAGAGAATGGTTGGTGCGCGCAAACGACGAGCTGCTGTCCCTGCTGCTGCTGCTGCTGCTGGCTCGGTAGAGCGCCTTATCGCTGGTGGATGTCTTTTCCAAAGTCGCGCGGCCAATCTTCAACTTGGCGTCGTTGTTGATAAACACCGGAACGTGTTTGGAAAGGAAAAGGTTGATTCTGGATGTGGGGATCTCCAATGCTTCGCCAATGGCGTTGATCAACGGCGTCAATGCTTGTGGTTCAGTTACCGCACTTCCAAAGCAGTCAACCGCCTCGGCAAAGATATTGTCATACACCAGCGACTCCAAAAGCTGGTCTGGCTGTGAGTATCCGTCAGCGGCGAGCATATTGTTGCACCGGGCGCAAAACTTCATCAAGTCTCGGAACGAAATGACTCTTGGGTGCGACCCCTTGTTGAGTGACACAAACGACGTGAGGGAATAAATCCGCAATATCTCGTTGTAACACTTGATAAACGACACAATGAGCTTGGAAAGCAAGGGAAACTTGGTGACAAGGATATTCCTCAAGTCCAACTCGTGCGGCACCTCCACCTTGATCAATTGCCACAACCGCAACCCAATCAAATCTGGCACTGCCTCTTTTTTGGAGTCGTTGGATGTGCGCACGGTGGCAAACAACTGGAACCCGTTTTTGGCCTTGATGACCTCGCCCCGCGACGGGATCGACAACTCTCTCTTTTCCAACAAGGTGAGCAATACCGACAACACCTCGGTGGGTGCCTTGTCAATGTCCTCGATCAACACCCATTTGCCCTCCTGCACGGCCGACGTCAAAACTCCCGTCCTCCACTCAAACGTTCCTGGTTTCGATCCCGACGCATATGTGCCCAAGAGCAACTTGGCGTCGGTTTGTTCGCCAAGATGGATCTTGACAATGTTGTCGGTGTACAGCATGAAACTGGCCAACTGGTTGATCAAAAAGGTTTTGCCTGCGCCTGCTCTGCCGTATAGCATAACGGCATTGTTCAATTGTATATTGTGGGCCAACTTTCTCAATACATCCACAGCCGTTGTCGTCGGAACAAAGTGGGAGCTTTCGGGGTTGGTGGTTTGGGTGGTGGTGCTGTTGTTGGTGGTGTTGGTCGTGGTGGTGGTAGGGGCATCCCCGCCAGCTGCCAATCTGGGCACCAACACGCCACACACCGAGGTGATCAAGGAGGACAAATCCGAGGGGGAAATTGTCACCACCCGGGAATTCGAGCTGGTTTCAAACTTGGGCAAGCTCAAGAAATTGGCTGTGCGCTTTGCTTCCACCAACGCAATAAAGGAGTAGTCCACCTGCTCGCCTTCGTAGTCGGAAACCAAGTCGTCTTCATCGACATGGGTCTTGATCATTTGGTTCTTGGACGACTCGGCGGCTTCCAAATACATTGAAATGATCTGGATGGACAAGTATCGAGCCACGTTGGTGGACTTGCCGCTGTTATTGCCAACGATCTCGTACAACACTTTTGGCCGAACAAATGGTTTAAACCGGTGCGTGTCATGCTTCAACAATCGGTAAAATGCTAAGAGGACCGCTTCCGACTCGTGGCCGTGGCGGTGGTCATGGTCATGGACCTGCGCCATATTCTGAAAGAAATCCGTCTTTGTCAAGAAATGCTCAAACAAGTTCAAGTATTCGTGCGAGATCCCAATGAGCTTGGATAATGCTTGCAAGACGATGGATCCAAAAATGGTGTTGGGCAGCTTGTGAGTTCTGGCATACTCTTGTTCAAATTCCGTAGTGCGGCTGATCCAGCGGGCAACAATCTCCAAGAATACCGGGTTGTATGCGTAATACGTGGGCAATGTGTGGTCCAAGGCATGCAATGCCAAATGGTCCAAATTGTCGCCCGCGGTTGAAGCTGAGCTGAATTTGAAAAATGAGGAGGTTGCTGCTGCTGCTGCTGTAGAGCAATGTCTCTTGTACACATCGTACAAATGCTCGCAATGATCTAGACTAATGGCTATGTGGTTATCCATCTCTTTGTTGTAGTCTTTGCTGTTTGGTTAGTTTTTACGGCTATTCTTTTTTTTTTTTTTTCGTTCTTTCTTTAAGAGGTGATGAGATGCGACTCGGTATTTTTTTTTTCGTTTTGTTTGGATTGTCGCGTCAGTTGGTAGCGGAGGACGTGTTATGACAATTTGACGACCCAGCTGGGCGTGTATTACTATGATGAAAAAGTCTACTCAATGTATCAAGGCAAAGCACGAGGCGACAAGGGCTATACTGAGCAATCCCAACGACGGGTAGGTGGTGTGTCCGGCTGACGACGCGTACCCCGTGGCATTGGTTATGTTTTCATACTGTCCGTGGTATCGGGCAGTGCCATACCCTGCTGCTGCTGCCACCGCCGTTGGAGCGTAGAACGACCCATACCCGCACCCATAACGGCCAGCCAAGACGCCACAGTGGTACTGATTTGTCGGGTATGTTCTATATCCCTGGGGCTTGTAGAAGGATCCTGTGGTGCCAGAGCTTGAGCCGGTTGATCCACCAGATCTGGATCCACTAGAAGTTGATCCGCCAGATGTTGATCCGCCAGATGTTGAGCCACCAGATGTTGATCCACCAGATGTCGAACCGCCAGATGTTGATCCACCAGATGTTGAACCACCAGATGTTGAACCGCCTGATGTTGAGCCACCAGATGTTGAACCGCCTGATGTTGAGCCACCAGAAGTTGAGCCACCAGAAGTTGAACCGCCAGATGTTGAACCGCCTGATGTTGAGCCGCCAGATGTTGAACCGCCTGAGCTGGATCCGCCAGATGTTGAACCGCCTGAGCTGGATCCGCCAGATGTTGAACCGCCTGAGCTGGATCCGCCTGAACTATGCCCACTTGAGGATGAACCGCCTGAACTATGTCCCCCTGAGGATGAATGGCCGCCGCCTCCCAGTTTTCGCTTAAACAACAGAACCATGCTATGCTCCAGATTGGGCAGGGCGGCTTTCAATAGGGTTGGGTGGGAAATAACGTGGCATAAAAGGACGGCAAAGCCTAGAAGATTAAGCACTTGCATATGATAGGTGGAATACTTTAACTAATGGACTGGGTGTGGAGGTGTGTGGGTGACAGACGGCTGTAGTTGTTCTTTATATATTTGTTTATTTATATTTGCGCCAAATAGCTACAGCCGGCCGTAATTTTTTTTTTTTTTCCTTTTTTTTTTTCCTTTTTCTTCATTGGGCAAGCTGGGCGGTATGGCGGTGGGGTGAGGTGCGTAAATGCCATCGTGACTTGTTTTCAAACCAGTCACGGCTTCAAAAGACACTGCCCGCAGTGAGAGGAAAGTGGTGACCGTTGATGCCCGCCTGTTCCAACGTAAGTTCTACGTCTTGCTCAAAAACGGGGAAACGCAAAAATCGCCAAGAATTTTCGCTGTAATTGAGCCGCCCCTTTGTTTCCCGAGCCTTGGAGGCTTGGCACCCCCCATACAGAGTAATGCACTAAATTGTGACGATATAGCTACCAAAAAAATTTAAACAGGGTAAAATGTTCCTAAATCAATGGGGAGCCACAAGGTGAGCCAGCAAAGGATTGCAGCTGCTCGCAACCCGAGCGATAAGGGGGGGGAAGCACAACATTACCCGCAGAAAAGCAGTACCTCCTCCCGTTTGTTGTTCCATCGCTGGAAATTTCTACTGAAACACCTTCTAAACCGGTACCCGGAGAAGCCGCGAGGCTTCCCTAGTCTACCAAAGCCGAATTGCTGCTCTTTGTGGTAGAGTCGGAATTTGGCAGCAGAAGTACCTGGCAAATCAAAGTAAAGGTAAATAGTATATGTGTGACTAACACATGTGAAACAGTTGTTGGAAGTTTGTTATCACTTGCTGCTCCTTTGGTGCCCATGTATGTGCAGAGGCTTGACGACTTTTTTGCGTGACACCCTTGGATGCATGCTAAAGTATATTATGTTATGGGCACAACAAAGGATGCAAACATGGTGGTACATTTCATTAGAACAACTGTTTTTATGCAATGGTTTAGAACCTGTTGTTTCGCAGCTGTCAAACGGGGGTCATTTCTTGTGTTGACAGCCTGGCGGAGTAATGATAATTGGTTGGTTGGGGCACGTCCTTCTTTTTTTATTTCTAGCCGCGTCGGCTTCAATTTAAATCCGTCTAGTTTGCCAACTGATATGGGACACAACACAGCGGACGGCAGAACCCGTCTACTCGACTCTTTGGCCCCTTATCCCCTAACAGTTGGGATGTCACCAAGTTTGGTCTCTTCCCTGCGCCGCTTCCCCGTGTGGTCCCTCCACTTGACCTCCCCTACCCAATCCTTTCCAAGTCGTTCCACCCCCCCGCAACTCACACACACACTCTCTCTCTCAACCCATGGATCCACTTCCGCCATTGTGGCGTGCTTTCGCGCCGATTGAGCTGTGATGTGGGCCTTGTTCTTATCTCCTTCTGTCTTATATCCACATCCTACCAAACTGTGGCTGTCCGATTTGACGAGAGGCAAAAAAAAAAAATCTGTATACAAAAAGAGGAGTCAAACACCTCTTTCAGACACACACACACACACATACAAGACACACAAAGCACAGCATACACCAATGAGTAGCGAGGGTCCAAGTGGTGAAAAGTTCTATTACGATAACCAGCTCATTGAGTTGGTGGCCGGGGACACCGACTACCAGTTCAAATCGAGCCCAGCGGAATCACAAACACCAGACAATCTCGTCCATTTAACTCGCGCCACCCTCCCCAACTCCTTGACTTTATCAAAGGTCTACATCATAGACTCGGTCAATTCTGGGACAGGCAGAGTGAAGGAAAAGGACTTGTATGGAAAGATTATCCAGCCATTGTTCTCCCTCCTTGGCATCTCCCACGAGTACATTGCCACCACCTCTTTGGCATCCATCCCCGAGTTTGCCCTGAGCTTACGCCCTGGACAAAGCACAACCGTGGTGTTTATCAGCGGCGACACTTCAATCAGCGAGTTTGTCAATGGATTGGCTCCAAGCACAACGGGCGGCGACATTGCCATATTCCCCATCCCCGGCGGCACGGGCAACAGCTTGGCCCTCTCCTTGGGCTTGACCGACCCAGTTCAATCCGTGGTTCGGTTAATCACGTCCACAAACGCACCGGCGCCGCTCAACACGTATGAAGTTGCATTTCCCCCCGGGTCGTACTACTTGGTCCAAAACAAGCCCGCGGGACTTGTCCCCTCAAGCTTGAAGTTTCTCGTGGTGGCATCGTGGGCGTTTCATGCCTCGCTCGTGGCCGATAGCGATACCCCGGAGCTACGCCAGCACGGATTGCAGCGGTTCCAGATTGCTGCCGGCGACAATTTGGGCCGGGAACAAAAGTATGAGGGGGATTTGGTGATAAATGGCTCAACAAAGGTAGAGGGTCCCTTTGCCTATTGGTTGGTGACGTCGACGCAGCGGTTTGAGCCCACGTTTGAAATCTCGCCCCGAGGCAATGTTTTCGAAGATAGTTTGTACCTCGTGAGCTTCAACACCAAGAAAGGCGACAATGGTGACTATATCATGAAGATTATGTACGAGGCATACAACAAGGGCAGTCACGTGGATAACCCCAGTGTCGTGTACCAGAAACTCGGGAGGGGAGACAAGGCGGTGTTGCAAGTGAGAAACGCAGTGCCGCTTGAAAAGCGGCGGTTCTGTGTGGATGGGAGCATAGTGGCACTTCCCGAGACCAGTACTGGGGACTACGAGGTGGAGATATTTGTTAGAGACAACACCCAGTATCAGTGGAAGTTGTTTGTGTTGCATTAAATATAAATTGGATCTAGACTGGTCTTCTGCTGTAGGCGTTCCTTGCTTGGTTTGCAGGTGGCTGCTGCTGCTGCTGTTGTGTGTGCCCCTGGTGGTGGTGTTGTGACTGATGCTGCTGCTGGTTTGGCTGCTGCTGCTGGTGGTGTGGCTGCCGCTGATGCTGATGAGGTGGTGGTGGCAAATAGCCCGAGGTTGTTCGGGCAGGTGCACCATTGCCAACGCCTCGGCTAAACTTGTTAAACTTTTGGTTCACATTTTGATAATACTCGCTCTGGTTAAACGATTGTCTGGCATTGTTTTGCACCGGCGGCCTGGGCAAGGAATGCGGTGGCCCCGCGGGATTGTTGATATGCTCCATGTACGACCTGTACCCGCCGCGTCTCATGGGGTACATTTTGAAAATCTCCGTCCCGGAAGGGCCATGGTTGACATATTCGCTATTCTCAGCGGGGGTCCTAAACCGGTTGGAAAAATTGTTGCCCGATGACCCATACATGATTGTATTCTTGTCATCCTGGTTAATCACCGGGAATGGCGCAATAAACCCATTGATCAACATGGACTTTCCCTTTCTTTGCAGCGGCAACTCGTACTGCACCTGTAAAAAGTCCTTGTTGGCCACATTTGGCATCTCCCCCTGTCCCAATGGGAACCGAGTTATTCCATTGGGATCAAAATCATCGATTCTGGACGCTATCCCCGCCAACCCCGTCTTGGCGTGAATAAACACCACCGACTCAACCGCACCGGTACTGTCATACAAGTTGTGCTTAAACGTGTCATAGTTTTTGTTTTCACAAGAGATAAACAACACTGGCTGTCGATTAGTGTTTCTCTCCGTCTCGTTTGGCGTCAACAAGTCGTACTTGGCCCTGACGGCCCGCAACAACCGCGTTTCGTCGATAAACGGCAACAACGGGATACCGAGCCAGCTCTGTTTCTTTCCATTCATGTCAATCTCAAAGTCCTCTGGGTAAAAGTCAATAATCTCGCTATCGGGCTGCTTCATCAAGTTGGACAAGACGTCCGGCAAGGTATGGCCCGAAGCCGCGGGCAAAACCGACATCAACTGCTCAAACGGCCTAAATGGCTCCCCCTGAGAAAACTTGATGCCGCCCAGAGACAACTGGGCAATGTCCCGAAAGTCTGATGCAAAGGGGGCATAGTGGTAGGGGAAAAACCACGTCCACGACGGACACCCTTGGTAGTAGTACAACAACACCCACGAGATGCCCTCCAAGTAGCTGCGCGCCACCTGCTTTCTAACCTGGTCAACTTCTTCGTCCGACTTGCAGTGAAACTTCATGCGGTAGTACCGGTCGTGGTACCCTGGCTCCCACATCTTGACGTCGCCCAGTACTTCCTCTTCCTCGTCGCCGGCAACAGCATCTGCTTCTGCTGGTCTCTTGTTTCTCCTCTCCTTCTCCTCAGTTTCGGTCGACTCCATTTCAGAATCGCCTGCTGGGGTTGGAGTTGAGGTGGTGCTGGTGGTGCTGGCGATAGAATCCATCTCCGACGCTTCCTGCGCTTGCACGGCACTGGCCGCCGTCTTTTTGCCATCAATCAACTTTTTCAATGCGGCAGCGGCGTCGCTGTTGGACATGTTGGCCTTGGTGATGATATCCCTATTTTGGACAATGTCGCTATTGGACAATTGCGCATACCCTTGAACCAACTCGCCGCTAGTGCTCATCAACGGCATGCTAGTGTCCGCCGTGAGGGGGGCTTTTTCCTTACCCTTGGACACGGTTGGCAAATACACATCCCTCAACGCCCGTTCTTGCTGCTGCATCAATTTCCTTCTTTTTTTATTGTCCTCCTGTCTCTTTTCCTGCTCGTGTCTTCTTTTGAAAATGTCAGCCTCCTTGTACGACAACGCCATGAGCAACTGCTCCACCCCTTGAAGGTTCAACTGGCCGTCGCGCGTCACATAGTCCTTCAACCGTGGTAGCGTATTCTTCCACACGCCCACCAACACGTCAATGCCGTTATCCCTAACGTCCAACGACGGCAAATGCGGCAAGAAATCGTTCCCCACGAAAAAACACATAAACACCCAGTCGTCAATGGCGCGCTCCAAGTCAAATGGGAAAGAAAGCCTAGGGTTGAACAACTCCACCGCCAAGTACTCTCTCAATACATTGATGTGTAAAAAGATAAATGGCTTTTGCTTATCCCTCGCGGCAATGGAATCAATCTGTTCCTGGGTCATCCCCACTTGGTCCGACACCGTCAACCGTTTGGTGTTGCTAGCAAAAACGTCCTCCCTCAACACTTTGAAATGGGGCTCGTGCGTCGCCAACCCCAAGAAAATCAAGTCGGCATCCAAACCATAGATGCAGTGTTTGGTGTTGGGGTCATACAGAGGATCGGCTCTTTGCAGTCGGATAAAGCTCATCAACTTGTGCTCGCCCTCCCCGGGGACGGTTGCATCACTAATGATGATTTGCAAGTTTGCCCAACCCAGGTCGCTGCTCAACTTGTAAGCCGCCCAGTACCGCAACGCCTCGGCAAGACGAAACATAAATGGCGTGCCGGGAGTGATAACGTTGGAGTCCCACTGCTTCTTACCCTTGATGGCGTCGTCGATGGTTTCGCCGCGCAACTCGCGCTTCTTGATATCGTCCTCCATCTGCTCATCCTTGATCTTGGCGTCCTGCACCGCGCGGAACCGTCTTGCGCGCTGCTGGTTCATCTTGGCTCGCGGTGCAACCCCATCAACGGCAATCATGAGCACCTTCCGCGGCCGCGCCATCATAAGCACTCTGTCGGTATACGTGAAAATATCCAAAAACATCTCGTCCTCTGTCTCGGGAGCCGGTTTGTGCTCGGGGTGCGAGCATGGGTGGACAATCCCATTCATGTCTAGGTACAAATTGTCAATCTCGCCATTAGGGTTGGGGTCCAGGTACTTGGCGCCGCCAATTTCATACTGGTCTTCTTCAGAGACTGGAGAGATGATCTTGGGGTACTTTCGCGATAACCATCTGAATAATGCTGGAACTCCCATTTGATGATGTTGAGTTGGAGGGGGAAAGGGGATTGTAAAGGGGATTGTAAAGGAGAATTTTTTTTTTTTGGTTCTGATGAGAAGAGGGAGAGAAAAGTCATGTGATCCGGTGCTACCATATGACACCAAACCAAACTGGGCTGTAAAACATGGGAGGAGATGCACCACAAGGGAGGAGATGCACCACAAGGGAGGAGATGCACTACAAGGGAGGTAAACACGAGAGAGGTAAAACCATTACCTAATAAATCACATTGGTATACATTAAAAAAAAAAAAAGAGTCATTATAGGGTTCCCGCCATCAAACCTTTTCTTCGTTGTCTTTCCTGGCATTAGAGTTGCGCTTTGGCTCCGTATCCTCAATAAACTGGTCCGTGGGCTTTCCCAACTCCAAGTCGTATTGGATATGGTTAAAGTCAGTGTTACCCCTACTAGCGGTATACCTGATCCGGTGCACTTGAGAGTGGTCGGGCATAAGGGTGCGGCAGTTTCTCAACTGGTACCAGGGCAAGGTAAACACCTCCTCGATCGATTCCAAACTCCGACCCTGGAGTTCGGGCAAAAAGAATGCCCAGGTGAGCCCCAAGCACATAACGCCCACGAAAAAGTAAAACGCGCCATAGGGGTTCAAGGCAATCATCATCTTGGGAAGCGCCTTGGAGTTTCCGTACTGGTTGGCAAAATGCAACACCATAACCAACGACTGGGCAAACGAACGGATATTCAAGGGAAAGATCTCGGACCCAATCAAGTACTGCAAGGCATTGAACCCCATGGTCCACCCGGTTCCCGACAAGAATATGGCCGCGAGGGCTCCCGTGGCGGCGCGCTTTTGCGACCCCGTCAACACGACTCCGGGGACGGCGGCTTGTGGGACAATTGTCAAGAAAATGGCATAGTACAAGATGCACGCCATTTGCAATGAGAGCCCCGTGTACATGGCGCGCTTTCTGCCAAACACGTCAATAATGAAAAAGGCGGTGATATAAGCCGAAGTAAACTTAACCACCCCCAACACGGCCGACATCTTCAACGTGGCGGTGCCCGTTACTCCCACAAGCGCAAACAACTCGGACGCATAAATGGTGACGGCATTGGCTCCACTCCACTGGCCAAGAATCTGGGCGGCGCTAGCGATGCAAAAAAATCGGTAGGCGACGCTTTTTTTGGTAACGAGGGCCTTAAAGTTGGAAATGATGCTCGAGTGCATGGTGGCCTCCTTCTCGGCAAGCACCTGTTCATTAATGTCGCTGATTTCGGCAAGGACATAGGGGTGGTCCACGGGCAATTTTCTCAACTTGGAGAGGTTCTTGACGGCTTGGTCGGGCTTGCTCACTTTGAGCAACCACCGGGGAGACTCCACGCAAAGGAAAAACGACATGAGGAGAATCAACCCCGCCAAGATAATCTTGGGTGCGAGGGTGTACCTCCATTGATTATTGTTGATGTGACCGTCAATGGTGGCGGGAACATTCATCACGCACCCCCAGTTGGCAAAGTAGCCAAGCATAATGCCCAAATACACGGCGCCGGCAAAAATCGAATTTGTCAAGCCACGAATAGGGCTGGGTGCCACCTCGGCCAAGTAAACGGGGCCAATGGATGTGGTGTGGCCAATGGCCAAGCCTTCAATAAATCTCCCGGCATAGAGCTGGCCCACGCTGTTGGAGGTGATTTGGATAATGGCGCCCAAGATCCAAATCACACACACAATCTGCATGGCCCGCACGCGGCCAAAAAAGTCTACAGTCTTTACTGCGAAAAGGGCACCGCCAATAGCCCCCACCTGCACCATGGAGGTGATGTTGGACTTGAGGTTTGCCAACGCATCCTTGGACTTTGTCTTGTCGGCAAGGCCAAACTTTTTCTGAAACGCTGGAAGGGCAATATTTCCGGAAACTGGGGTGGATAAAAGTGTTAGTACATCGTTTGACAACAACAACAACAACAAAAGCAACAAGCAAAAAAGCAAGGCAAAGCAAAGCAAAGCAAAGCAATGTAAAGAAAAAGGCCACATACTGTTGCCCTCGTCATACCCTCTGGCGGCACCCAAGATGCCAAACACAAACACAGAGAGGTACAAGGTATAGTTGAAAATATTTGGGGGGTGGTTGCTCAAGTCAACGTGCCACCGGAACCGCTTCTTGGGGGTTGTCTCATCGAGGAGTGGGGGTGGGGTATACTTGTCTTCTACCGACACAATACTCTGCGCATCGTTCTTTTTCTCTTTGGTAATGTTTGTCATTGATGAGAGGGACCTGGACGAATGGAGACGGGAAACGGGAAACGGGAACGGGTCAAGGGGGGAGGAAAAAAGACAAACTCGGTTGGTTATTTATATGGCGACAAGTAGAAGGTGTTTTTGACAGTGCCATGTCCCCCCAACCCCAGAGAAGAAGGAAGCGATGCGTTGTTTGTGTTCCCGGGCCCCGGGACGTGGTGGGGGTGGAGGCGGAACAAAGTAGGAGCAAGCATGAACCAGTATGGGGTGGGGAAGCAATTTGTTGAGTTTCAGTAAGCTTTGAACTGGAATTTTTGGATAAGCGCCTTGTGCTGTG